>VWZZ01006795.1:119709-148661 GCA_013399095.1 Psophia crepitans
ATAAGAATGAAGAATAAAAAAAGAGGAAGGAGAAGATAAGAGAGGAGAGGAGAGAGTACTAGCATCCAGAGATAGTACATATCATGTGAGAAGTCATGATAATCAAGACAATAGGAGAAAACATCAAGCAAGAAGGCAGAAAATCCTGCAAGTTAATGGTTACTCGGTTTGGGAATTGCTCCTACACCTGTTCAGGGAAACGATCTTCGAAGAATGGTGTTCATTTTGTATTTCACAGTCTAGAAGACCCTCCATGTCCGTTGTCAGGATGTGAACCCCAGTTCAGAAAGAGAGAGACTTTCCCTGTCATACATGCATACAAACACTGTGGCTCTGTGTTAGTGAATGATGAACTGAAATCTTTCAGGCTGAAGGAGTGATTAAGAATCCAGATTCCACTTACTAGGCTAGCACCCTAATCAAAAGGATATTATGCAAAATACAGGTGGTTTTGAATAAACATTACTATCTACGTTTCTGTGGGTAGACTGAAACTGTTATATGATATTCCTCACTTTCTTATCACAATCACCACAAGTTTGTGTGATTCTGAATTCACAAACAGTGGGAAACAGTCTCTGTACATTCAGATTACCAGTGGAATACCTGGTAAAGATATGTTTCTTAGGAGTTAGGAAAAGATGAATGCTAGACTGTTTATATAACTCTGCAAGGATCTGATTCAAGTTCCACTGAAGTTAATAGAAAGTTGACCACAGATTTCAGAAATGCAATGGAACACTGAGGAGTGCTGTCCTGCCTATTAAGCATTTTGACCTTTATATTCAACATCCTTTTATGTAGGTTTTTAGATGTAATTTATTCTAGTGAGTATATACTCATATTAGCTTGTCTAGTTAATTCTAAATGGAAAGAAAAACATAATTAAATTGCATGCTTAACTTAAAGTATAGATGTTTCATTATGTTACTTAAATTCTATTAGCTGTAATTACTTCAGCATGCTAACTTTCAACATACACTAAGAATGATTAAGGATATTTTTTGGAAGAAGACTTTTCCAAAGGGATACTCACTAGCAGGGAGAATACCAGGTATCAACTCTCAGCTTTTGATAAGTAATTCATGAAGAGAAGATTGAATGGAAACAATCTGAAATGCTTCATTAGCCAGAAAAGTTTATACCCCACATATCACTCTCTAGTTCATGCCTCATACTAGATTTACTGGCATTTGAACCAAAATTTCAGTTTCAAATTCATAAATGCATTGAGAGAATTACATTTTTATTGTGTGTTTAAACCTACTGACAGATATTCATCAATTTTACTAGTTATAAACAGCAGCTTTTTTTGCATCTGATGTATGTTCTGCTCACCTAACTTCATCTGCCACCACTGTGCTACTGAATTATCTCTATGGACCAGATCATGATGAGATACTCAGACTGCAATTCTATTCACCTCTTCTTGGTAATGAAGCTGATTTAAGAAGTCCGTGGTGCAATGCAATCATCCCTCTATCAGTTACAGTTTGCCACCCATTCAGTTCTCCATATATTGTTACCTATTACTACAGTATATATATACACACAATATTTTTATATTATAAATATAGTCCTATTTGTTATTTATATAAAATGTATTTTTACGTCTGTGTGTGTTCATGTGTATATATTAAGAAATATATAATTCAAGATCCTGATTGGAAAAAAAAGAAACAAACCCACAACACAAACAAAGAGGGAAGGAAGGGGAGAGGGATGTGAGTAGGAATAAATTTCTTCCCATAATTTCTCCTTAGATTTAAGAAACTATTTTTAGAGGTTTCAAACCATTACACCTAGGATGTGTTGCCACTGCAGACCTCAATGTAGCAGCAAAATAGTTCAGCTACCCATAAACAACCTGCAAGCCAAACAGTGCCAGGGAGCTGAGTTAACTGACACCACCAGTCAGGCAGGCAAACACAAAGTTGTTTCCCAGTCTAATGGTTACAGCAGCATATACGGTTAAACCACTGAATCCACCCTGACGCTGTTTCTTGGCTACCATATGATAGCCTAATGTTCCTCATGGATGTCTGTTCATACAAACCAACCTCAGTACGGAAACCCCTACAGCCAGGCCTGAGCACTGCTACATTCTCTGGTTTCAAAGTGAATGAATGGCCTCTGCCTTATGGAAGGAGGAATATTTCTAATGGACAAATCAAGAAAATTGTGACAGAAATGGTCTCTTATGGGGTGCAGCTGTTCCAAGTAAGTTTCCAGATGAATAAAACTTGGGTAAGTGCAATTTTTGTAGGCTCAGTATGATCTGTAAGGTGACAGGAAACAATATGTGTATCTTTAATATGGAACAACAGATGAAATCCCTGTGAGCCTTCAGAAAACATCATTGAGGCTAATGTGTTATTGTTAATGATCCTATGGCTTACCATATGTCCAGGCAGTAAAGTTAGCTAATGCACTATTGTTTTTTTCCAGCCTCAGTTCCTCCATAAAACAAGCTGATAGCAATATAATGGTATTAACACTAGAGAATAAAAACTACAGAGAAGGCAGTCGGATTTGTTCCAGGGTATCAGTATTCAGGCTATAGTACATTTGTTACAGTTTACAAAATTTACTTACTGGCAGTAGCTGTTTGTATAAATTCTGACCTCGATTACAAATATGACCTGTATGAATATGCAAGAAGGTGGCATTAGAGATTGCTCATTTCGAATAACAGCAGGACATAGGATTAACAAATTGATGAATACTGGATAATATACTCAATTAAAATTTCACAAGTAGTAAGGAAAGTAAAAAACACAAAAACATGCTGAACGCAAGAAAATGAGGACAACAAACACAAACGAATAACAATGAAAATGCTCAGTAACCACCTCATGGTAATTTCTGAGCAGTGGTAATGTCACACAATTTTTGTTCTAGAAATTGGTAACTTCATAGAAAGAGTCTAGAGACAAAATTTGTCCCATTCTCATTAGTATAAAGACAGAAGAGCTCCAGTATCATCGGAATTATCTTAGAAATACCTTGAGTACAATTGGGATCAGTATCTAGACTTCAGAAAACTGTAAGTGCACAAAGCTTTTTTCAGAAAATGTCTGAATTCACTATTTTGTTTTGCACGTGTTCTGCATTTTCACATCAAGACTTTTTCACATTTCTTCTTATTTCATAATTCAAAGAGTAAGGACATATATGCGCATATGTGCATGCCCACACACAGCCACATGCATATGCAAGTTAGTTTTGAATTTTCCAAAGCAAAAAATGTCAGCTTCAGAAAAGAAATTAACATTTGCTACTTTGCAGGTCACAATTAGGAATTCTTCATAGTTGTTTTGGAAAACTGTATCAATTTTTAAATGCTGAATGTTTCTGTTAAAGTGAATTTGAAGCAACTATTAAAAATTTAGTTTTTACTTTTGCCTGAATGTCCTATCACAAAAAAACCCCACTAAAATAATTCTTTCTGGTCTGAGTAAACTATAACCCCTTCTAGTTTGCAAAACAAAAAAAAAAAAAAACAAAAACAAAAACAAAAACCAACACCCAACAAAAAGTAATTGACTATTTTTATAATTACAGCAAGTGGTAAAGTTTATACTCATTATTCCTCTTATGGTCTAATGTGCCTTTGTGCCAAGCCAAACCAATAAAATGGCCCATAAAATCATTACATTTCAATGGTTTTCAGTGGGATGGAGCAGGTAAGGAGGTCATGTAAACAGTTATCCAACCCTCCTGAGACCTTGTAAGTACTTGTCATGCTCTTTTCAACTGTTGGTCATCATCTTAAAGCTGAGACTCGTGCTAAAAGGGAGAGCTGCTTCTTTCATCTGACTGCAAATTGAATAGCTTCATTTAGCCTTTTCATGGCTTTTGCTAGAAGAAAACACTCAGGCATCTTTATTACAGAAGGGGGTAATTTAATAAGTAAGGAAGTCTGCTTAGATAAGGCTCTCCACAACTCCATTCAGAACAAACAGCTGGAAGCTTAGGCTTCAACATTACACCGACAGAAAGTCAAGAAGAAGCTCTCTAGCAGCCAGGCGTTGCTCAGACAAGGAGGACGTCTCTCAGTATTCTCACAGCTGTTGGTGTCTGCTTTCCAGCTGAGACCATGGCTCAAGGTGTGAGTGTTTTTTTCTTCTGTTCCGTACCACAGCAAAGTTAAATGGCATAGCTAGAACAAGCAGCAGTGTGCATAATTACAGCCTGGGGCAACACAAAGTTGCTACCGTTTTTCAGTTCAAACACATCAAATGTGGGTGCATTTTGCATGTTAGCAGGTATGCTATGTGTGAGTTTGGGCTGAGAGTTCAGTTCCTAACCATCAAGACTTACCCAATATTTTTCACAAGAAGACAGGTTGATCTTGAGTGCTAGGTTCGTTGCCAAACTTCATGTCACTTTTTCAAGATTTTTCTCTCTATTGTTTTAAACAGTCATTTTTATACAAAGGGAAAAAATAGTGAAATAGGAGTGAGATAGTATTCATTTCGACAGCATCCATCTATACATACAAGGGTGATAAGTTCATCTTCAGTCAACCACTCATCAGCCAAGAATAAGGGAAAATGTAACTGCTTTTACACATTGGCCAATGAGTGCTGCTACATATTCTGAATACTGTGATGAAAAAACTCTTGTGTCATGTAGACCCTTGCTCACATTTAGCCTTTGGAAACTCTCAAAAGTTTAAAGGGATATTACTATATAATTGTTTTAATTAACTGTCATTTGTTAGAAAAGCATCCCCATTTACAAATTTAATTACAATATTAATATGGCTTTAAAACTCTGCAATAATTATCTCTTTTTAGGAGGATTTCATCACACAGACCCTTTATTGGTGTTATTAGAGCCATCTGCTTCATCCAATAACATTAATTACAGCCTGGGAATGTTTATGTCTTCTAAAATTATGCAAAATGCCAGTATAACTAATACAGAGTCTTCAAGAGAGGCGCAAAAACATATATAGAACAAGCAGTTAAAAAGCCTCCTTAATCAATAAAAACACCACATGAAATATACTGCACCACACCTGTCAATAAGCAGTTGTGTGTTCCTGTGCATTCAGATAACTAAAGCAGAAAGATCTTTCCTCATGTTATAATTAGTTATAGATCTTATTTCTTTTATCTGCTCTCCATATGATTAGGTTTTATTCACAAGACTGGAGTCTACATTTGTCCCTTTCATGCACTGTGGCATGTTCTGGTGTCAGTGTACACTATTTTTACTTCCTGCACGCTTTAAATGATACATTCTGTTACGACTCAGGTGTGATTTATGGTCTTACCTTGTTTTTCCACTCCTTATCAGACAATACAGATAAATACAATTGTCACTTTATTTCAATTTATGCCCAACACTCTCTACTGTAGCTTCTTGTTTTAATACCATTCACCAGTAGACAAAATAGAACTGACTAAGCTTAATCCAAATGTCTATGGAACAGCTACTCATCATATCATCAGCTCTTCTCCTTTTTTCCTTTTGCTGTTCGTACAAATGTCGTCTTACTCTTAGTTCAACACTTTATTACACATTTCTTCCATCAGCCACAGCAAATCACTGTACTATAGTTCAGATATTTAAAAAAAAAAAAAAAAGACAAATGAGCACATAACTTCAGTACTGAGCATTCAGGTTTAATATGTTTACATCGCTTATCTGGAACTGAGATTGCAGAAACTTCAGAATAAAAGGCAGGGTGTAAAATGTACATTTTTCTCTCTCGGTACAGCTCTGACATAGCCTAATTTATGATAGCTGGAGATAAATTCTCAACATTTAAATCTTTTCATATATATGTCTGTAACGTTAGCTCTCAATCTGGTTGCTATTTTTCACTCACAGTGGACACAATTTTGGTTTATTTTCATTTTCCTCCTCTCAGTTTTTGCAGAATGCTGATGTTTGCATTTACTTACAAATACTATCTTGAGCTGCCAAAGTTCTCTTCTAAAAAATTTTGTTAATAAGATTTCAATTAATTCTTTTTTAAATCTTTATAATCATTAATGATGATGAATATCAGCCTTAAATTCTTCATTGGAATATGGAAATGTATTTGTAGTGTGGTAGTATTTGTAAGCTCAATGTTCATGTTATAAGTTTGTGTACATTTTATAAACCCACATATATCACTTTTCAAACAAAGTTTGGGATTTGCTCACCAAATATATCAATAACCTCAAAATCTAGAATGTATTTTCTCCAGTTTCTTCATAGATGTTGCAAAAGCAACAAATATATGTATTTCTTAGTGTATACTATTTGATATGTATACCACAATCTTATATCATGATGACTAAATCATAGATTCATAGAATCATAGAATGGTTTGGACAATTTCTCTGTATTCCTCCCAGGCTATCTGCCCTTTATTCCATCCTCTTTTTTGTGTTCGAGTTTGTCCAGGAGCTCCTTGTTCATCCATGCAGGCCTTCTGGCATTTTTTCTTGACTTCCTGTTTGTTGGAATGTATCTCTCTTGAGCTTGAAGGAGGTGATCCTTGAATACTAACCAGCTTTCTTGGGCTCTTCTTCCCTCCAGGGCTTTGTCCCCTAGTACTCTACCAAGCAGATCTGTAAAAAGGCCAATGTCTGCTCAATTGAAGTCCAGGGTAGTGAGCTTTCTGTGTACCCTCCTCACTCCCCTGAGGATCTTGAACTCCACCATTTCATGGTCACTGCAGCCAAGGCTGCCCTTGACCTTCACATTCCCCACCAGTCCCTCCTTGTTGGTGAGAACAAAGTTCAGCATGGCACCTCTCCCCATTGGCTTCATTCTAGAAACCTCCTGGATTCCTTATGGTCTGCTGTGCTGTCCCTGCAACAGATATCAGGGTCCCCGATGATGACCAGGGCTTGTAAACTTGAGGTTGCTTTTATCTGTCTATATCCACTCAGTCTTCCCGGTCTGGTGGCCCATAGTAGACCCTCACTATAGTGTCACCTGTCCCTGCCTTCCCTTAAATCCTGACTCATAAGCTCTCGCTCAGATTCTCATCCACCTCCAGGCAGACCTCCATGCACTCCAGTTGGTCACTGACATAGACACCCTGTATTTGTAGAATTTCCAAGAAAACTGAAAGTCTTCCTATAAAACTAGAAATTTGATCTTTAGGAATTTAAATGGCATTTAAATGGCATCTTGTGATACACTTTACTAAATTAATCTTAAAAAAAAAAAAATCGAGGAAAGACAAAAAAAGAAGTAATACAAAAACTAATACTAGAACAAAATGGCTTTTATAATTTATTTTTACTATCACAAAAAGAAATATGTCAACGTTTTCTAAAAGTTAACTTTGATATTTCCACTTCTAAGTATTCTGGAATTTTACGCTTTAATCTTTTTTCATTAGAGTATAGAACAAAAGCACACTTTTACATAGCAGAATTTCTCATGGAAGAAAAGTATTATTTTTTCTCCAGTTCTGGGATATATTAGGATTATTTAAAGAAAAGTATTTCAGTCATTTCTATCCCTGTATTTGTATGAAGCTCTTTGTGGAATAAAATCAAAGGGTAAAAAGATGCTACATTTTATAACTGTAATGCCGTTGTACCTTCCAAGAGTATTTATGATTCTACTAAGGGAATATGGGTCTGAAATGTTACAAAATATAATTTGAAAAATCCATTGCCTACTTCTCATGCTGCATTTATTCAGTTACTTTTACAGCTTTGCCTGAGAGAATGCTTTTATTTTCTTTTACAGTTTGATTGTTTTGTTTACACTAAATACATTGACTATGATCTGTGCTCAGCCCTTGATGGTGTTAAATATTTCATGTTTTTCCTTAGAGCAATTATTAATTTCTCATTAATCAATGCTTTTAAATATCTGTCTTCACTATAAGACTTAAGAACTCTACAGCATGAGCTGCTTGTTCCCTGAATGTCTTACAAATCTGCATCTCAATTAGCTCATGTTGATAACATCCGCTGTTCCCTTTGAATTCTATAAAAATCAGGAGTATTCAGAAGGTCAGAAAAGGTACACAGAACACTGCAAGATCAATTCTAGCTTTTTACTGCTCATGAGATGCTTATGAATAAACCTATCAGTACACTATCTTGATAAGTTCTAACTTCATCTGACTCTGTTCTGGTGACAAAAGTGGGTACAAAAAAACTAAGAGGAAGAAGCGTTATGAATAGGGCATTCTGGTTCTCAAGGAACTTCACATGGTAGTATGCATGTGCATTGACATGCGTCAACATGGTGCAACCCTAGTTTTCCAGTCCGATTCCTATAATGTTTCCATTTAGATTTAAGAGCTGTATTGATCTAAAAATAGAAAATGTAAATTCTTCTTACAACGTGCTTTGAAAGTGAATGCTTCTCCTTTTTTCTTTTTTTTTTTTTTTCTAATTTAAATACAGATAGGTACTTTTTAAGGCCTCCAGCATTACCTGAAAGATGCACACTAAAAACATTTCAGGTGCAAATATAAATTATTTTATATTGCTTGCATAAGAAAAACATTCAACACTCTGCACCTCTCTCTCTTTTCCTGCAAGCAGATCAAGGGCTGCTCTCATTCCCTTTCTGACTGCGTTTCTATTCATTCAGTTTTGTTTCCCCTCATCCAGAACTGCATGCCTTGAAACTTCTAAACTACTTTCCAGTTCAGGAAGTAGTTATTGCTCCCGTTTCACAACAGAAAATAAAAATACAGAAAATGCAGTTACCCAGACAAAGCCACTAGAGAGGAAATGAACAGACATCTCTTGATTTGAAGTCTAACCTTCTATCTAAAAGATAATTTCTCAGTTGATTGTTGACTTAGCAAGTTAATGAAACACACATTTAAAGCACTATAGATTATTCCAGTATCTGAAATATCTTTAACTGCGTCTGTATTTTATCTTGATAAGGTTGCAGACCTTCAAACCCTACAGTTTGGCCACAAGTCCTTCTTGGGATGCACATTTCCATTAGTAGAGCCTTCCACTCGAAGAGCTGGATCTACAAAGGGATGACATGAATGCTTGAAGCCCTGCAGACTGAAATTTTCTTCTGGTAAAGATATTTGAGTGCTTTAAGTTTTTTCTGATCATCATGCTCACAGCCATCAAAGTCCTGATGGACATAGTTCATGCGTATTCTCCAGCTGTTCCGTTTCTGTTAAGTCCAGCTGGTAAAGTCAGTCAACACGTGTTTCAAAAAGACACTCACTCCTGATTTAAATGACAGACATCTACTAAGTTTCCAGGTCTGTTGTTTAAAAAGAGTAAGATTTTTTTGTCTATGTTTACTGTTCCTTTACCATCTGAAATCTCTTTATAAGGTCATTTACACAGCATTATTCAGTCTGTCACTCTATTTGAAAGCGAAATATATTGAGTTTATAATTTTAAAATGAATTTCCAAATATTCAAACTAGTCTTGCATTTCTTTCTAGACTTTTTTTTTCAAATTTCAGCCATCACTTTTCAATATTGATCCTAACACTGGTACAATATATCATTATTGGTCCTAGAAATCATGTCTGTAGGATAATATTCCTCTAAATTTATTGGCTACCCTCCTCTTTCTATTATTTCTGTTTAGTCGTTAGATCAAAGAAAAGGGGTTACAATAACAAAAATAACAAAATTAGATTCTTTCTGGTCTGTTTTTGAACTGTTAAAATTAGAGGGCTGCCTATGTTTGAAGAATGGGACATGCTGCTACCAATTCAGCACAAATAAATATATCTTTGCAATAGTATACTACAACATACATATTTGTGTAATATTCTAAGAAAATACCTGCATTTAGATATTTAGCTCTCTGAATTACCCCACATCACATATTCTGTTTCTAAGAAGGATGTTACATAAATGACCATGATTTGCTATATCAGTTATGAAATAGAGCACACTTTCTTGCATGTGAAAAATCACATCTATAACTAAAAGTTCTTTGCAGATTTATTCCCAAATTTCACTTCTTCTATAATTATTAAGTAGAGCCAATATTGCAGAGCGGGCAATCCATACAACAGGATCTGAGCTCTAGCTGAGAAACAGACGGTGAGTTCTGGGATGCATTATTGTAATGTGTTGACTTTCTTGTCTTTGCTGTAGCTGCAGTTTTCCAGCCACACTCAATGTAAATTGATGAGTTTCATATAAGATATTGTAAAAATATCTATTCCAATGTTTGGACTGCTGGCCAAGCGATTCTTTTCCATTCAGCATCACTGGTATAATGTTCTTTCTGTTATGAATTTCTATTTTTATGAGGTTTTGAAGGAAACTTGCCTAGAAAATGCAACGTGGGGCTGCTCAAACAAGTCTAATAACTCCAGTTGTTTTGATTTGATCAGAGGTGCTGGTGTAAATACAAAAGAAGTTGTCACGGTCTCCTCAGCACAATGCCTTGTCAGCTACAGGATTTGGTTCTGTTGTATAGGCAGAAAAACTATGGGGAAAAGAAAACTGAGTTTTCAAGATATTAGATGCTTCTTTCACTCTTAAGAAAAAAAAAAATTTGAATGAAAGCATCGCTATATGCAGTACCCACTTGCTTAGCAACAAAAAAACCCAAGCAAGTGAAAATATAATAGAAAGGTGTAATCAACGGTTTGTATCCTTGCTATAAATGCATATGATTACTACATGATTATCTTCAAATACAGATGGCTTAAAATTATGACTGAGAAGTGAAAATAATATAGAAGAATAAACCCGAGCAAACCTGCAGGCAAACTACTTGCCAGTTTTAAGTACCCCCGATCTAAAGAACAGCATAGAATACAAACTGATGAAGGGAGGACACAAGAAACACCCTGCAAAGTAGTATTTCATTTTGTTAGACACTGACTGCAGACATAACCTCTAATCAAATGCTTTGGAGAAGTGCCAGCGAGAGGGTGAGAGAAAGCAGAAAATTCCTCCACATAAGTCTGTATGGCTGAAATCACTGCTAAATGAATTCTGATAGAACTAGTGGAAAGTAGGTTCATGCTACATACCTCCCTCATTTTTGTAAAATTCACTGGACCAGTTTAAAGACAGTTTGTGTAAACACACTGAAATGACTTAGTGGTTGATACCAAGGGCTTTCTAACCCAGTGACCTAGCCCAGTGGTGGTCAGAGCGGAGGCACAGGGAAGCATAAGAGCAGGAGAAGTACAGAGGTTATTTCCTTCAAATATCCTTTCACTCTCCAGCTGAGATGCCTCTATCTATTCCATTTTGATCCTGGTTTAAAGGCTAAGAAATGAGATACCTAGGTGTTATTTGTTACTCTTCAGGGCAGTAAGGGCAAAGGCTTTCTGCCACAGTGAGCACAGTTTTAGTCCCTAACACAAAATTTTGAACGCATAAAAAGAGAAACAATGGTTCAAGTAGTAACAAAAAAGAAGAGTACTCAGGTGGCCATTCAGAGACCAAGTAGGACAACAGAGGTGTTAGAAGCAGGTATGGATAAGAGAACTAGTAACACAGCTGGAAAAAGCCCAGCAGGTAATGTGAAAAGAAATGCTTTCCCTGAGGCAAGGCATTGAAGGAATTCAGTGCACAGCACACCTTGTGTGGCCTCTGTGGACCGTGTATCGTAGGAGAAGAAAAGTCAGTCCTTTCCAACACTCATCAGAGAATGATCACTGCACAATTGGATCCTTTGAAGAATCCCGACAAATACTGAATTCTTTGCCTGCTGCCAAACTGTGATATAATGTATTATACAATGATGTTCTAACAGCTTGCTAATTTCAAATACAATGTTTGGTCTGTGGGTAAGATTCATTTAAAAGTAATAAATGCAAAATGGTCAGATGTATGGAGAGGGAGAATGATTTGGTCATGGTCATGAGGTGTTGGCAAAAATGCGAAACATTTGAAATAATTGTGAGTTCAAAGGTACAGTGACAGACTTTCTTACTGACTGCTAGATAAATAAAATGTTTCGCGTTTTTGCCAAGGCAGAACTCATTCCTCTACCATTTTGAAGTCTGAAATTCCTGATAATTTTTTAATCATTCTTTTATTTTACTATCTCTAGAACAACTTCTGAATTGAGATAACATTTTTTTTAAAGGAAAAAAAAGAAAACATTCAGAATTAGGTTAGAAGCCTAGATGGTAGACAATGGAAAGTTTCCCTCTAATTTTAATAGATGACTCCTTTGTTGTACAAGCATTTTCCCATCCAAATATTTTAAAAATTATTATATACCTATTACACTTCTAAAATGAAACTATATCCAAGGTAAAACAGAGTAAAAGCTAAATGGAAAGCCTGCACACAGCAGCATGTTGCTTAAATAAGTGGAAAACAAAATTTATTTTGAAGTAACTGGAAAAATCTGCCAAATTTTGTTCCTTCTCTCTGTTCCCCCTCAAGGAAATGGTAATAGAAAGCAAAGTTTTAATTCTCAATATTTCTCAAAATGACAACATTACAAAACCACAAGGAGCATGAGCTTCTTGGAAATAGAAGTGTCTACTTCAGAAGATGAATTTATTGAATCAACAGTCTGTGAATCCAAGCTTCTAGGAGAAGTTAAGTCTGATGATTATATCCCAAGCTATGCCTTTTCTAAGTTGGAAAATACTTTAAAATACTGAGACACTTCTGTACCTAGGCAGCATTAGACAGCAGCAATGCCTCCTCTAAAGTAGGTGCACAACAGAAAAAAAAAACCCATAAAATTACAGTTTCTGTGTAGATGGAAATCTATACAGTTGCACAAACTGAGACTTATAAACTGAAACCCAGCACACTCCCAGAGGCAGCATGTAGTGTAGATACAGAGTTTTCTGACATGTGTCTTTGCTTTAAACAGCAATGCTTAATATGTTTTGGAAAGCTAGACCTACTTAATATTTAAACTTTTATTACCTTCTCTGTTTTGGGGGTTTTCTTCTTCTTTTTCCTTTAAGGTAGACACAAACCAGCAATTTTCTAGCTATTTTCCTTCAGGTAAACCAAAGAATCTGTTATTTGCATTGCCCAAGATCCAGTCTGGTAATCTCAGCTAGTTTATTGGTTAAATGGAAAAAGAAATTCACAAGCGGAACAAAGTGGTTGTCTGCAAATCTGCCTCATCTAACAGTGAAAAATACAGTGTTAAAACAGTCCATAGTCCTTATTTTTCACACATTCAACCACAGCCGATTTCATAGTGCCTTTGCTTCCAAATATATTGCAAGAAAATCTTGCAAGTCTGTTTGCATGATCTTGACTTTTGTCGAGTAATGCTAAGCATTGTGTTATGCTGAGTTATGCTTGCCATTGCTGCCACAAAGGGGTATGGTCCCCTGGGTGAAAAAAGGTTGGGAGTCAGAAGGCCAAAACTTTAGACCTCTCATTGAATTCCCTGAACCAAAAGCAGAGAGCTGAAGGCAGGCATGCCCTCACTCTTCCACAGAGCTTTTATTGTGACTTTGACCTAATGGCTGGTCATACATAACCAAAGACAGAGTGAATTAAAAATAAATTTTGGAATTTACATTAGTAAATCCACTTTATTTAAGATTGTATTTTCTCTTTAGGAAACTATTAATTTTAATTATAATTTTTGGCCAAGATAATTTCAAAAAAGAAAGTTTCCAGACAAAAAATTTTACTAGATTTTCAAACTCTCTATCCCCATCACTTTCCAGTAGGCAAACCAGTCAAGGCAAAGTAAAAACATAGCAAAAACCTCAGTAAGGTCTCTACCTGAAATAAAAATGCATTTTTATTTCAATACAATTTTACTATATTTTGAAATTTTATGCAGTAGAGTCTGAAACTGTTCAATTTGCTTCTTGTTGCTGATGTTGCTATGTTTTGGGGGGTTTTTTTCTAAAATTTTGCTATTCTTAATTGCTTATTGCATAGATTGCCATTTGAGAAAAACTTCAAGTGGCATGTAATTATAATAAAGTATAAAAACACCTACATAATCACGTGTAAAGAAATGTATCCAAAATAAAAGAGCAGGAGTAACAAAACAGAAAACTGTCTGAAGTTTCTGTGTTCCAGTGTATCATTTTATACCTTAGAAATACTTACAACCAAAGTATGCAAAACTGAATTTGATGTCTAAGCCAGCATTTGGATTTTTGCATTCAAAACTAGACAGTTTAATGCTAAAGGTGATGGTTTTTGTAAACACTGCATAACTAATAGTCTGTCCTAGGCATTACACCTAAAATTTCCCAAGTGTTTCTGAGGACGAACTGTTTTTCTTTTGGGTCACTTTATTAAAGCGAAGCCTCAGGAAAGAAGAGAGAGTTTAATTGTGCATCAAAAAGGGGACTTAGTCATTCAGTTTCATGTATTTTAATTGAGGGTGCCCATTAAAAGTGAAGATCAACAATCAGCTGTCATGTCATACAAAACAATAACGTTAAACACAGCAGAATCAGTTGCAGTGTCCCCTGTTGTACTGAAAATAGAGAGCACCTATTTTAAAGCATTTGTAGGTGGGATCTTTGCTTTTTAAAAATTAAAAGTGAAATAATTAAATATTTCTGCTACCTGTTAAAGATAACATGTAAAACAGTTTTGGAAGGGGCTATTATATCTGCTCCTTCCCTTTTAATTAGTCAGAACACCTTCAAAACACATTTATTTCACAGAATTTCATATTTCTTGTTTTATCTTCAATAAGCATGTAGGTCTTCACATACATCTGATTTACGGAGACTGTTTCACAGAAGGAATTGTCACTCGATCCTGCTTAAATTGGGGTCTGGAAGGCTATGTGTAACAGCATTCCTGATAATTGGTTCTATTATGAAGCACTGTCATGGCACATTTTCCAAGCACAAAACGGACTGCTTAAACTACATCCCAGGAAAAAAAAACAAAACACCACAACACTATCCTGCTTCAGCAGCACAAATTTAAATTCTAATTGCATAGAGTAAATGTGATTATACCTCGTATAATGCAGGTGCCAAACCTGAAATTTGGGGTATGTATTTTGAACAATACAGAGTTGCCACAGAGCTTAAAACAAAGACATGAAACACTATGGATTCAATTCTTCTCTAAATATAAAAGAAGAAAAGAATCCATCTGTCTTTTCAAAGTGTACTACACTGCTACATGTTTCTTTTTAACTCATTCTCTAGCAGATCTTTGCTACTTCATTAAAACATTTTTCAACATGTCATATATATTTGTGGTGTAGCAATCCATAGTTTATTCATGTTGAGTGGCTAACCTTTCTCAAAGCAATTTAGCAATGTTTCTCCTTCCTTCCTTTTGTAAAATCTCATCTGAATGGCTCTGAAGCAGAACTGGGCAAGAATTGACCTAAGCATAAATCTTTTTGAAGATTAAAAAAGGGAAATTTGGGGATTTAGTTATTTATTTATTTGTCTTGGTTCTGGTACATCAGCTTTGCTTGGATTCTAATTTTCATGCATTTTTCTGTCATCCAGGTCCAGCTAACACTAGAAAAAAATAATGTATTGTAAAATAGTTTTCATAATACCTCAAGTGAAAACAAAAATTAGAAGTTTCCCAAAGGCTATCACATAACATGATCTTACAGCATAACCGACTTAATTTATAATTGCCTTCACACATTTTTAGATTCTCCTCTGAACCATAAACCAAAATATCCATCATTGTTTAGGACATGAAACTTCACTTGAGGAATGCTTGATAGTTTGGATCGATATGAAAAGTCAGCTAAAAAAATTCTAAATTAAGTTTAAGAAAAAAAAAATAATTCAAACTTTAGTTAGAAGAAGCAATGTTTCAGTTTGCAAAATTCATTTGGATAAATTACATATTTCTTTATAACATAGCATCACTATGTTTCCATATTGCAGACAACATCTTATCATATTCAATCAAAAATCATAAAGTCTCAGGAGAATCCTTGCTCACAAAATTGCATGCCAAATATATTTCTTTAGTTTTATAAATTAGTTGTCATTCAGATAAGTAATGAAAAATCCTCACATCTGTTTTTTAACCATAGTCTGTAGTCATTACTTTGTATACAAACTTACTATAAGGTTTTTCAGGATAAAATTCCTAATATTTTTTTTCTTTACATTTATCTTGCAGTTGAAACAGCAGTGATTTAAAGTGTAGATGTAGGAGTATTAAAAGGAACCCACGGAACAATGTAGGCAAAGCATAATGAACAGCAGAACATTTTTTTTTCCCCTTGGGGATTCCCAACTATATTTCTTACAGATCACCTGTGGGGTAAGTTTAACAATAGAGATACCTTACTTTCTCAGCCAAATAGGAAGAGATTACCTGCCTGGTACCCAGAACATTTATTGGATAAAAACAAGAGGACAACAAAGGCTCATTTGACTACTGCATCATCCTTTGAGATGTTGAAAATCAAATGCTTAGCAAAAAATAAATACATTCAAAAAACCTTTTAAACTAAGCCTGGAAGTCTGAAGACAGTTCAGATAAGCCACTCTTTAGGCCCAATAAACCTATGACATAATAATTTAGTGTAGTAATAAACTACACCATCTACTCCACTGAAGTAGTGCTGCAAAGATAGGATATGTATATTTGCAAATCCACTTACTGTGTAAAACCAGGAGTGCCATTAGGTGATCATCATTTTTGTTTTTCTCTGTCATTTAAGAAAAAACTTTTACATTCACAGGCTTTTAGTTCTTAAGGATTCTTATTCACAAGCCAAGAAAGCATTACACAAAGCTCTCAGAAAATAGTTTAAACCAGCATTTAATTCACATTTTGTAACAGCAACAACTTTTCTTACAGTTGAGCCCAAATCATTTCAACTTCCCAAAACTGGAGGATTCTACCACTTTGCTACACAGTCTGGTTTTAATCCTAACCACTGGACTCCATGTTTTTACTTACATCACAGCATTGCCAAGCACAAATTTAACATGCTGGATAGGTTGCTTCCCTATCCTGTCCAGGTGGATTAAAATCTTCTAACTAACCCGTTTGGTTTTTTTCCTTAATAGTTACCAGTTTCAACAGAGTACATAGCCTTCAGCTATGACTAAACCCTCTGTGTTTCTGCACATTGTCTTTCCTGCTCATCTATAACACCTCTCCCTTGACCTAGAGAATTAACTACTCTTCTCACTTCAGAGTCCCAAACACCACCCTCACAGGACCACTAACAAAAAACACACACCCCTCAGGCCTACTCAGAGGCCTAAATTAATTATGCTAATCAGACTACCCAGGCTAACCCAATTAAGTTTAATTAGCTGATGCCTTTCTTCCTAAAACACCTTGTCTTGGGAACATTTTACCTCTGTTTTTAGGCTAGCTGGAGAAGTCAATCTCCTCTTGCAAACCTGCCCCTCGGCTACAGACTTTCAGCAGGGAAAGACTCACAGCAATAAGCTTCTCCAAAGCCTTAATGAAGCTTCTTGTTTCTGGTATGCTTAAAACTGGACTGTATTCACATTGGAATTTGAGCTGTGATCAGAAACAGGTTATTTAGCAAGTCCAGCTTCCATATGAAGCCAGGAATGCTATTAATAAGTGTCCCTTCTTGGTTTTCTCTCTCATTCGAGAGACATTGTAGCTTTCTCGTCATTTCCAGGAACATCTCTGTCTTGAGATAGCTGGGCTATTGACTATGTACATCCTACCTGATCCTGAAGCTGTGCCTATGCGGCGATGAAGTAAATTTCCTCTATGGAAGATACTGATTAAGTTTTGTCTTGCATGAGACTGAAACTAACTTCCCTCACTTCTCTGTAGAATATAGCTGACCAAAAACTTTTGAGTTTTCAGTCCACAGAAAAATTCATTCTTTTCAAAATTTGTATCAGAGCAAAGCCTAACCAAACAAACAAAAAAAAAAATCAGAAAAAAATCTACCAACTGGAATTCCAAACTGATGTTGCTTCAGAAATACTGAAAAAAAGTATTTTCAGAAAAATGCAGACGTCTGGAGTTCTTCAGATAATCAGTTACAGTTAACATTCTTTTCCTACTATCTGTAGACTGTTCTTTATATTATTTCCAGTGATAAAATGGAAAAACATTCTTTCAAATCAGTGGAAATTTAAAAGGAAGCTTAGAAGACATCTTTCTTGAAGTGCTTTTCTCCAGCCAGAAGGTTGGAGGTCCCTTCCAACCCTTGTGATTCTGTGATTCATATGAAAAATTAAGGTGTAAAGTCAAAGGGGGAAGAGAAATAAAATGATGCTGTATGTTGATCAAATGACTTTTTCACCAAAATGGAAATCCCTAATGAAGAGTTCAGAATTGCAAAATATGTTCAAATTTTGAAGGTTTGGGGATTTTTTAAGTTTTGAAATTTGACATTTTTTCTGGCTATCAAACTTTTTCTGTTGTAAATAAAATTAATAATATCTGAAAAATTTCAAATGGTTCAGTGGAAACTTTTAGAATAACCAAGGGACTTTTGCCCAACTACGTGAACTGTTTCCATTTTTACTCAACAAATATGGGAGATTCTTTACTTGGAGAAAGATAATAAAACCTTAGTATCGTGTTTATCTGGTTTATCCTCAAGGTTAAAACTAGCTATTGTAATGAAAGTACTCTTATTTACAATGACTAAAAGAAATGTGATTTTAGACAAATGAAAATTAGTTAGAATAAATTCTGAAGTGACCATTATCATAGGATAAATTATGATCTAGGAAGATTTAATAAGTGATATAAGAATTTGGGAACATCATTGCTCAAACATTTTATCCCATTCAAATCTTTGTATTCTAAAGAAAATGTTGAAAACCAGAAGAGATTCTTTAAAATATTCTAAGGAATAAAATTCTCTACAATGAATAATAATATAACTTACCATCCTATTAAAGTGTAACTTTGCCTCACATTACTGTCTGCTTAGGTTTTCACCAGTACAATCAAAGAAATGAGAGGGATATATGTACTTATTCTAAATATTTCTAAATTAAGATCATAGTTTCAGGTTTCTATTTGTGCTTTTGTTTGGGTTTTTGTAACATACAAAGGTACAAAAGACATCAATCTCTTAGGAAATATCTCTGCTGATTTCAATAAGACTATTGACTAAGTGAAGATTGCAGGATTAGGTCCTTAATTTTACATTCCAACAACATGAATATGCTTTTCAAGTATGGCTTCTATATAGGCACGTACCTTAATAGGTTGTAAAATCCAGAATACTTTGTAGTACTTCACTATTTTGCAGAATGCCAACTATTCATATTTCTCCAATTAAATACATTAGTAGTATACTCTTAAACAGAAATAGGAATCTCTGACTGAAATAAGGAAGTCACTTATAAAGCTAAATGTTACATTTCCAATTATAACACTTGGGAAACAGTGATAGGAAAAAATGCTGGCTGTTACATACCAGAAGAAACAAGTCAAAACTGACTTTCTTGGAGGTTTTCTTTTTTCCCTTATCACAACTCTACACAGTGGCACCTTCTGACCTATCATGTTGAAGATGTTCAGGCTATTCAGCTGTTAGAATAAACTCCAGCAGCAAGTATAAAATGAATTTCCTATTGAAAACATGTTGATAAAATGTTGGCAGGTAGAAGTGGTGGTAAATGATGGAGAGAAAACGACTTTGAAAATACCCAATCTAATGTTCACATTTGGAATTAAACAAGTAGTTGCCTGAAGACTCCCCTGTAATCAGGAAACTGCATATCTTGCAAATTGTATCAGGAGATGGATTCCTCAAGCCAAATAAATAACCTGCAGTGTGTTTGAAGTGCAGATAACATGTTTCCAAAACTGCTTATTTGGGATACAACCATTACTATAACCAAATTCTGCTGTGGATTAGCTCCCTCAGCTCCACTCTATGCCAGGTTGTTTGTAGCTTGTATTTAGTTCTTATAAACTAGTATAGCACTGAAAAATAAAAGATTGAAATTATGACAGTAACAGCAAAGGTCAGTATATAGGTAGCACATCACCAAGTCAATGTTTGGTTGTTACTTTAAGTTAGGAATTAGACTGCTTAACTCAGTAACCCATCTGCTCGAGAAAAAAAATCAAATGTATGATTCCAGTACATAGAAACTACATGCTATATACTCATGTACAACATGTTGAAGTGGCAGAAGAGTTTTCCATGAAATGTGTATATTTCTAGTTCCAAGGAGACTGGGTAAACCTCCAAAAATTCTTCCTGAAACTACCATATACATCTCTCAAAGCTTTAGAAGACTATCCTAAAGATTGCAATACAGCTTTCTAGATAATCTCCAAAGTTACTTGTACTGTACAAATCTCTTTCTAATAGTTTTATGTAGACTCCAAAGTGAGAGGATGTGGTGAATCATGCAGTAAATCAAAGAATTATTAGAGTATAGTAGTGACTCAAAAAAGCTCAGATGGTGCATAGTTCTCTTGAAGGCAGAGGACACTAGTGGAGGGAATAGTACAAAACAAAGAAATAAAGTTCAGAGGAGCCATTCTTTTTCGAGCCTTCTCACTCTTCACATCATAGTTCCTTTTAATCCCTCATGGGTGCTTCTATTTTCTATGATTTCATATCACAGTCAATCAACAGTAAGTTGAGAAAGTAATTTAGAAGGATTGCATGCTATAGCAACAAGAAGTGTGGCAGGGGAGCTGCAAATGAGAAGTATCGGTCTCCCTTCATTCAGTGTTGACTTCTGAAGATGTGTAGGAAGAAAGAGTAGCCCTCAAGACCAGGAAAGATCTGCAGGCATATTTTTGGAGAGAAGCAAAATCTTCTCTCCCATTGACAAGCTTCCCTGAACTAGATTTATTTTCTGATGTCTTAACTTTGCAAGCAAGAGACTGAAGTAATTTTTCAAGCTCACTGAAGACAACAATCCACTGTGATGCTAAGTTTCAAAAATTGATATGCTACTGTTTCATCAGTCTTTAGACATCATGGGGGATGTCTAAAGTGGGATTTTTGATGTTAATCTATACCTGCTCTGATCTCCAATCCTCTGCTACAGAGGAGGAATAGGAATTAGTCTTGATGAATATTTCTATTTCTCTGGTGTCATGACTCAATAAGTTCTTTAGCAGTCTCTGGAATATTTATAGAGAAATCCTGCCTTGGTTTTAGAAATTGAACAGTTAAAAATTATTTGTGATGATTTTCATGTATGGGGCAAACCAAACATGGAATGCGGTTGAGTACATGTGTGGTTAGATGTGAGACACAGCATGGACTAACAAAATATGTCTCAGAATACTTATAAATGGCTGGATAAACTGCTCTACATTGTGCATTGCCCAACAAATCTCTCAGATCCCTGCTATTTTATGATATTCCATTGAAAATTGAGTCATATTTTACTTTTTTTTAAAAAACTTTGAGCACTATTTCTGTGTGAAACCTTATGGAACAAGCATACACTTGGTTTAAATGATTCTCTCATATAGCAGTACCCTCTTTCTTCAACATACAGTTCTTAAAACCCTACTGCAAATGGCATCCATATTTTCACTCCTTCAGGGTGTTTTTCAATAAATGATTGAAACATCTTTTCTTCTCATTATCAATACAAATTAAAAGCTAAGCATATTTGGGGATTAGTTGGTTTAGCAGTTATGACAGTTTTATAAAACAGCAAGTCAAAACTGTGGAGCTTTATATGTGGAATAATATGATTATCTTAGGCTGTGCTTGCATTAGCAAGTAATTCAGTGTGATAGGAATAGATCAGGAAAGTAAAAACACTGGTGCTGAGGACCCTATATCTACATTATAGCTTGTTGCTGCACCTGTTTTGCTCAT
Organism: Psophia crepitans; assembly: GCA_013399095.1. NCBI lineage: Eukaryota > Metazoa > Chordata > Aves > Gruiformes > Psophiidae > Psophia > Psophia crepitans. The sequence goes on from VWZZ01006795.1 coordinate 141,361, forward strand.
GTGTAACCAGAGACTCTAAGCCTTAGTGACAGGCTTAGCCTGGGAAGAGATTACATGAGATCTGGAGTCCTTGCTTCCCTGAGGTTTGCAGGTTGCCCTGAGCAGGTGTCATGACTTGGTCACTATCAGATAAAATTCCAAGAACCTTACCTATGTTCAAGACAACACTAGCACTGAGGAGAACCTAACAGTCCTAATGCTCCACAGCGAGAAACAGCAACTCTCGGAAGGGAATTCTTCACACTGTGAAACAACTGCCAGAGAGGTACATACTGGAATGTATAATTTGCTGTATATACTATGGAAGTTCAATCAATTAGTCTAGTTATCTAATAACTAGAAAGTCAAATTTAGCAAGAAAATATCCAAATAACTCCACCTTCATTACTAAATAGTTTTTGTGTATTAATTAATGTTAAATCAGTTGTAAAACAATAGAGACAATGTTCATTCAAACTGATAAACAGTACTTTAAAAAATTAATTTTCTTTAGAAAAAAATTACAAAATATGGCATGTTCAATCTGGTATACGAAGGGGGAGAAAAAAGCACAGTAACTCAAAGGGAAAGAGGAAAATGCATTGGTAAAGAAACATTTGGAAAACTGGGGAGAAAAGTAAAAAGAAATTGTATGAACCCAAAATGTTTTATTCAAACTCACAATCTATTTTCTTAAGCTTGTACAAATTTTTAACTCATCACCTTTCTTTTCCTTTTTAGTCTAGACAATTAAACATAATTAAATCTAATTTTTATATTTTTGCATTTTCATTAAATGTTATTTTAAAAAAACATTCTGTGCATAAGATTTCAATATTGCCTAAATATTTCCCCGATTTCATTTCTTGACAACATTATTCTTTTTACTTGACTAAATTTTCAGATAACTTTTCATATCTGTAAAAGTTATTGTTATTATTTATTGGAAAACTTTGTCCCACTTGTTTCACAACATCAGTTGTAAAGCTGTGTACACATATGGACAGTATTTGTCTAGTTCTTACAGAAAGAATTTTATGTTCAGTCATTTTTGGTTAAAGTAGTGCTAGAGAGGTGTTCAAACTCATTCTAACCTTAAAAAAAATCTGTACTTTGAAAAGAAAATGAATCGTATACCGTACACATTTGAGACCTGTTATTTTCAATAATAACATGTGATAGAAGCATTCATTGCAAACTAGAAATAACTTACTTCAACAGTTTGTCATGGTAGAGTTCATGTTGAGTGTTGAGAAGCTGACAACAAACAGAAAGAAAGGAAATACAACTGGCTTTTTTCCAGTAGATGGCATTCATCAAACTTGTATATTTCCAAGATGCATTATTATTTCTACTGAATCTGCAAGTTCAAGGTAGCATCTTAACACAAGACAGAGTCAAACTGATATTACTCTTAGTTGGCAGCACTGTTCATTTCCCACCTCCGCAATAAATCTAATCTACTTTAAGAGCACTTCTCCCTCAACTTTCAGGTCAGTTTTAATTTTCAGATGTCATCCACGGGTTACTAGAAATATGCAAAGCTACCTGAACTTACAAGTTAAACAGCTTTGCTAAACAAACATGCTTTTGTCAGCCAGACAAATGTGCGCTCTCATACATTTTTGCAAATTACAGCACAGTGTTTTGATAATAAGTATGGGTCAGATCTTTGGCGAGTGTAAATCAGAAGAGCCCTTTCAAGTCTTAGCTAGTTCTAGTCCCAGCTAAGGGAGTGATTTACTCTGTCCTGGGAGTTTTTCAGTCTCTGTATTTTATTGTTTCCCTCTCAGGTAATACTCCAAGTAACACTTCTTGTATTTTTAATACTGTTACTGTATTGAAATCATAAGCTGGAAAATTCTAGTGAATTAGACAGGCAGAAATAATCTGAAAGATTTCAGAATAATCGGAAGTGTCTGCAAGCATAACTTCTTGAAGGAAAATGGGAATCTCTAAAATGATGGAAATGATAATGTTTTAAAGAATACCTACAGAAGTTGTGCTGCCCAAAACAATTAACTGCTTGAAAAGCAGTAACTTGTGCCTACAGCTGTACCTTTACAGCACTCCAGCCAACTTCATGTTGTGGGGGTGGCTCTGCTTCTAAACAGGACTAGTCAAGGACTGATGCTTATATTAATATCTTTAGTCTACTGCAAGTGCTGGAATACACACATAAATAGTGGGCAAGACACTGAAGTAAGATTTTTGCAAATAGCTTTGAATATTTTTGAAAAATGTCTGACAAATTTTAAAGTCACTTACAAGCTCAATCTTCTTTTCTCAAGGCTAATCTAACCCAACGTATTTTGATTCAGCCTATACTATGCAAGCCTATACTTAAGATTACTGCTACTGGCTGCTGTCTACATGCTGCCACTGGCTACTGCCATGCCTACTTTAGAAACCAGAGAGTCACCTCAGATGGCAACATGTTTTGTCCAAGCCAATCGAGCCTTGTTGTGAGGTACAGTCTTGCACTGATACGGCTCTCATGATTTTTAACCCTTTTGGCTATCAGGGTTATGCCACATGGAACAGTTGTGTTGGCTGCACATATTGGCTCAGATCAGCACAAATTCATGGAGCTCTGATCTCAAATCTGCTATATAAAAAATATTCCTGTAGGTTCACCTTATAAAATTATTTTCCCTCACTATTCTTTCAATTCATTTCTATTTCTTAAACTTTAATAGTGAAGGTCTTAAATTATATTCCACAATGAATTTGTACAGGGATATTCATCTTTCCATTTCCCAGAAATATTAAGCTTGATGTATCCAAGGACCATATTTACTTTCCCTGAAGCTGCATTACGTTGATGGCTCCTCATGATATGGTGGTTGTTAATGGATTTTTCTCTTTCCAGCTGAAGAGGTACAAGCACATAGCAAGCACTCACATTAAGCCTGAAGCTGGGATTCATAGGGATCTAGTCTAAGCAGACAACTAATTTTCCTCTAAAAGCAATGTAGTGCGAAAGGCACCTCTAAAAGCCCGTACAACCTATCTATCTTAGATAACTATTTTAGCATAGGATAAGTGTCCTTGTAGAGGTGTTTCTTCGTGGTTATTTAAAGGAGCCCAGGTGAACAGCTTAAAGTAGACCTCTAAGTTTTAGACAGGTAAATATGGGTGATATGAAAAGGCCAAATTCTTTGACCTTTTATTTTGTACTATTAAATCTTACTCCAATTCTATTACTCTAGTTCCTCAAGGTCTCTTAACTCTGCACAGTATTCAAGTGCTGCTGTGTATTTATAGTTCCTCTCACCTTTATGCCATCACCAATTTCATTAAAACATTTTTGCTTTCTGTGCCAGGGTCATAAATGAATATACTAAATTACATCAATTCTGAACCAAGTTTGAGGAACTCCACTAGTTACCTACTTACAGCCCAACACTTTCCCTTTCAGCAAAAGATATTTTTCTATTCTCTTTAGCCAAGGTCTTACACAATGTAAAAAAAATTGTGTTACTTTACATCTTTCTAGGCTAGAAATATCAGAATTTTGTACACATTCAGAATTAGATGTTGGAACACGTGATGTCTGAAAATTAGTAAAAGGATATTTAAATGATCTGGTCAAGGACTTCAGGAGTGCAATTCAGTTCTCTATGCATGGGTATCTAGCACCCTGACCCTCAGCTGCTGCTTTAGCAAGTCTCCTGTAGGTTCTGTGCCATATTTGCTGTCTCCATATGAAAATACAGGATACCTTGAGATACATCAGATGACACTGGAGGCCAGCACTCAAGCACCTGATTTGTGCCCTTTTTAAATGCATTGGGTGTTGGCAGCATGGTTTTGGTACAATGTGGGCTGCAGAGGCGGCTTCTGTGAGAAGAAATCGGGGGCTACCCTGCGCCAAACATAGCCAGTTCAGGCCAGTTCCACAACAGGTCCACCACAGGCCACAGCTGAGTTTGTTAGCCAAGCTGGTGGTGGCTCTGTGAAAACATATTTAAGTAAGGGCAGAAAATGAGAGAGAGGAAGAGGGAACCAAAGAGTGAGAAACAAGAGAGGGAATGCCAACGTCAAAGGAGGAGATGTTCCATGGTGGAGCAAACACACGCACCCCTCCCCCAAAGAGACTGAAGTTCGTGAAGGACCCTTGCCAGAGCTGGTACCACCCCCTTGAAGGGACTACAGTCCACAGAAGTCATACATCAGACCAGGTACTTCCCAAGAGGGACTGTGGCCTGCAGATGAGCCCATGCTGTAGCTGATATTATTATAATACAACAACAATTATATATTATTTATAATCATATTACTTAATAAGAAAGTAAATTACAATTTAGAGAGACTGTATCTATTACTAACTGGAAGGAAAACCTTTCGCTTTATAGTACATGGATGAGTTGCGAAATTCTGAATCTCAAGCACATTGGTATATAAGATACACAAGAAACAGAAAACAAAGATTTTCATCATCACAGCACAGAGCTGCAATGTTCTTACCTAATATTTCACATGTATAAGTTAGGCAGATACCTACATTCATTGTATAGGCTCTCTACAGCCACTCCAAAGGCCTAGGGGAAGAGTCTGTAGATGCAGTAGATGGCTTTCTACAACCATTGACTATGCAGGGACCATGACTATTTGGTTAGACCTGATGCCTATTTTTTTGACAGCTAAAGTTAACAGGTTATTGTGGACAATAACCATCAAAATCTCGCCTGAGAAATATTGGAAAGTTGATACACCTCCAATACAGAGAATACAACTAAGTGAATAGATCACTGTATTCAGTATTATTTCACTCTCTGAGGAGCAATACACTATACCTACCAGGATTATCCCTACCATTTTGGTGAAAATGAGTTATGTTTTGCATCATTAACTGCAATTACTGCTTCAAAAACAGACTTATAATGTTCATATTCCCTATTTTCTGTTAGAACAGAATTCAAAGCTCTCATATGTTCTAACATATATTAAGTTTTCTGTTACTTTGAAGAATTGAATGGGGTATTTCAGATTGTTCATCTATATTCAGGCCAGCTGTGGTAGGAATGAAAATTAGGCAAAATGTTTCAGAGCACCTGTGCAATAAAACTACACTGTGCAAAGACAGGTACTGTTCAAGAGTGACGTACAAGAGAACCTGAATGAAGGTCTCTTCAGTAATCTCACAAAAGGGATATAAGTGTGTCTGTGGGAGATAATTCATTGTTTTCCCATGCTTAGCAAGGGACTATCTAGAGAAAGAAAATAAGAAACATAAGGTTCAAGTGTCCAGATAGGCACTTGACTTAAGACACCCAGTTGATCCATATGGGATTAAAAATATTCTGTCATTTTTTAAGATACTCATCAAGTAAAGGAGGACAAACAACATGTGTTTTTCACCATTGCTCACTCATTAAAGTGCATGCCAGGAAATTAGATGCCTAGATTCTTCTGAGTGCAGGTCCACTTTCACAGAAGAGTCTTTTTAGAATTAAGCTGTTTTGTATCACTGTTCATTAAATGTGTCACCCACTTGCTGAAGATGAACCATGGTAAGGGAAATAATGGGGAAGATCTTCATTGCTCCTAAATAGTGATGGACAACATATCAGTACCGTAATAGTATCACGGTTTTACAGATAACAGATGTTAACATTCTTCAGTACTAATTCTATTCTGATATCACTGTATCTGCAGCCCTAGTCTTTTACCTATTTCACTCCTACCCTACTGGCTCAAACTTCCTGAGAGTCTGCCTCCACCTTTCCCACTTCTCTATTCCAGGTCTACAGCAATCTGGAATGTGTTGCAGGACTGTTATGGAGTAGGTGGGAAAAGAGCTCCCTTTTGCCTTCACTGCCACATCAGTCAGCAACTCTCCTTGCTGTCTACAGCAAAATATCAAAGCTAGAAAGAGCTTTTACACATGCAACTTCACTGGAGGGACAGTGAGATACAAGGAAGGAGTGGCTGAAGGAGACAAGTTGGTTGGTATAGGATATTTGTGCATGTGAGTTTCAGGGTGGGCGATGAAAAGGTAGTTCCAGAGCTTCCAGCAGTACATTCTACTGAATTCTTCCCTTTAGAGTGAAATCAATCAAAAAATGCTTTTAGTGAGGCAAGATCAACTGCAGAGTGGGGAAAATGTGTCACTGAAGAGAGGTAGCTTACCTGCTCTCCATAGTCTCCCAGAACTCCATCATCCATTTTCCACAAGGTTTAATATCATGAAATGTGCTGATAACACTGATTATTTTTTTTGTTTTCACTGTAACATCATGCAAAATCCAAACTTTATCATCCATTTCTAATTCTTCATTTTTCAGAGACTTTTCTCAATGATAATTGATTCCTTTGTGGTTTGGGAGTTCCTTCGGTTCTTCTAATAGCTAGTGACAACCCAAGGAAGTCTTTCAAGTGCAGATACTGGCAAATTCCTTGGGGGGGGGGGAGGTGTGGAATACAGAACAAAGCATTTCCACTTTTCCACAGTTATTTTTCCAGTGAAGGGAAAATGGAAGAAGTTCTTATATTCATTCTCATTCAAAATGAAAACTTTCTTGAGATATCAAAATTTCTTCCAGAAGAAAAATTCAATGTCAGTCAGCTCTGCCTGAAAGTACCTTTCTGAATTCATTCAACCTCAGAAGCAAGTCTGTGATTCTTTCCAAAGGTTCTGAAAAACTGTATTTTATTTTCATTTTAAAATGCACATTAAAGCATTACATATGCTCCAATGTGCATTCTCAGCAACAAAAATGCTTTTAACCCTCAACTTTTAAAAGCAGCTGCAGGGATATGTTCCCCAGAGAAGACAGTCTTAAAAAGGCCAACTGAATTTCTAGGTTCCTGCGGGACCATGCTAGGCTTGTTTGGTTTGTCTCTGGGGTCTTTCATACAGTTCAGCTGAGGGAACAGCAATTTGTTCAGTTATGGTTGCTGATCATTCTTTTTTAACCAATTCAGCAAGTACAAATAACAAAAAAAAAACACGGAATAAGTGGCCAACATAGGAAATATCTGAAGTGCACACACTTCCATTCTACAATTACACCTTCCACAATTGTATCAATTAGAATCCTCCCAGCATGTATAAGGAAACAAGAATTATGTAATTTTTCTTTCCCTCAGAAATTAAGCTTTCACCATTGCTCACTAGATTGAGTTGGGTTTCTCTTTTCATCTCTTATAGGAAACTCCAAGAAAGATTTGTGGGTTACCTGAAGCTGTTGGTCATCCATGTTACCAAGGTACCTCAGTCGGTAGCAAACTTTCAGTTATGTTCTCTATTAGAGGGGATTAAAAGAAGTCTATGGGCAAATACTTAAAATTCTCCCTTCTTCTTCCTGCCCCCCCCC
>VWZZ01006795.1:148692-186082 GCA_013399095.1 Psophia crepitans
CCCGATTTGGACAGATATATTAATTGCTTTACCACATAGTCAAAGTTGGTATGTATACTGCTTTAGTTTTCATCTGTAAAATACAACAGAAACCGCTTCATAGGAAGTTCTTGTGATTATTTCTTTGGAGTAAGGGAGAGAAGCCTCAACTAAAACTGGGATCCTATTTCAAAGGCATTGAGCAAACACATTACAGAACAGTCCCTGATCCAATTATTTTTCACTTTAGGTAAATAAAATAGATAATAGCTGATAATTAAAAAGGTTATATGCCTTACTAAGCACAGTCAGCCAGTCAGAGGCAGGAATAGAACTTAAATTGTCAGGTCTTGGTCCAGCACCCAGATGTGGTTTGTGGAATAAATCTTATTTTTTTTTTCTTCAACAATTTCTTCACTGCTCTAAGAAGGCAGTTCTAAGACTCCCATCAGAAAGCATTTTCACACTGATTTCTAACAGCTCTAGCATGGTCAAAGGGCAATGATAACTTTAAAGTTTTAGCTTCACTTTTAAATAAGGCTGGACAGAAAGCCAGGAGACTCCCTTTAGTTTACCTTTTTTTGCCTCTGAAATGGTCTGTTCACTAACATGTCATGGTTTTACCTTCAGTTCATGGCATAACATTTGAAGTAGCCTAATCTGAAAATGCCAGTATAAATTTCATAGAATCACAGAATCACTAAGGTTGGAAAGGACCTCTGAGATCAAGTCCAACCATCAACCTAACATCACCGTGCATGCTAGACCATGTCCTGGAGAATTGACTGGATTCCCATCACAAAAGGTGGAATATTCCTTTACTTGAAAAAATAAAGCATTATTAAAAAATAAAGCATTGGACAGGTTTTAAATATTTTTTTCTTACTACTGAAAACAGATTTCAAATAAATCTGTCTTCATGGAAAGGTATAGTTAAAATTCTGAGCAGTGCAATAGTTATGCATCGTTATAGTAACAATTGTAACTAGGATCGAAATGGTACAGAGCCAACTCTCATTATCACTTGAAAAATATACTCTGTCCTACTAATAAAAATAAAAACCTAAATGTGTAAATCAATAACATAATATTATGTTTTATTTCAGCTTTGCAAATGTCACTGTAGTCATCCTGGAATGCACTGAGTCTATAAAAGGTGCATCACAATTTTATTTGTCCTTCCTTCTCCCCCAGTTACATATACAATATCTCTAACAGATCTGTGAATATAACAATTACTCAAACCACATTATTGAGTTTTACGGCACAGTCAGCATGTCAGGCTAATACTAAATACACTTTGTTATGTTTATGCCTACTACCTGGGCCAAAAACGAAAAAGAATGCCTAACCATGTGAAATAGGTCAGCTTCAGATGTGATTTCTATCAAAAATAAACAAAAATAACTAACATTTGTTATGAAAGATGACATAAATCATTAAGGAAAACATAGAATGGCAAATGTAGTACAGTGTTACTGAACAAAGGTCTTTAAAATCAGAACAATTTTTAGTCATATATTTACAATTGCGTAACAAGAGATTATAGATCCACAAAATGGAATTTCTAAGTACTTAATGCAATAATACAGATCACTAAATCATGCTGCTGTCATCATATGAAGGTAAGCACTTCTAGTTCACAGAACTGAATGGAAGCTACATTTTTGCTTTTAAATTCTGTTGAGGGAAAAGATGAGGATAATGAAGTGACAGTAAAAGGATGCTCTGATGTTAACAAGGCTAGAAAAGAGGCTTAGGAATCACATTTCATCAAGAATTGTTGCACAAATCAAGATTTAGGTAACTTTCCCCAGAAAACAGTGAACTACTCTGCAAGGTAAAAACATTATGTGGACAGAAGAGCAAGACAGTCTAATGTGATTATTGTGAAAACAACCACTTTATTGTATGTAGCCAGGAGAGCTATAAACTTTTACTGCAGAAATGTGTTTCTTTCCATGAGAAGATAACAGCATATGAAATTATTGATAGAATGCAAGATAGAAATCTGAGGACCCTAAAAGGAGTTGTCATCAGACAGCACAGAACATGTATGTGTTCTAAATACAGCTACAGATAGAAAAGCTAGTTTGGAAATTTTTACTCGATTATCCATGGCTGTGGGCAAAGAGTAATGGAGCCAGCAACTAAGAAGCACGCCCACACATGGAAAGGGACATAATCTGTCATAGTGTAGTAAGCAACCAATCAATCCTTTGATTAAAGTACTGGGATGCTACACTGCCTCCTTGGGGTAAGGACAAAAAATGTGATGAGAGGCTGATGGGTTTGACTGGTAGCACCATGACATCTGAGAACAAATAACAAACAAGGAGGGTTTTGAAACAGGGTTGCAAAGTGGCAGCTTTCTGTACTGCATTAGAGGAGTGTTGCCAGCAGGTCAAAGGAGATGATCCTTCCCCTCTATTCATCACTGGTGAGGACATATCTGGAGTACTGTGTTCAGCTCTGGGCTCCCCAGTACAAGGGGGAGACAGAGCTACTGGAGAGAGTCCACTGAGTGACCGCTAAGGTGATTAAGGGACTGAACTACCTGTCCTATGAGGAAGAGCTGAGAAAGCTATGACAGTTTAGCCTGGAGAAGCGAAAGCACAAGGCATCTTGTCAATGTGTACCAGTACCTGACAGGAGTGAGTAAGGAAGATGGAGCCAGGCTTTCCTCCTTGCTACTCAGGGAATGGACAAAAGTAAATGGCCACAAACTGAAACACAGAAAATATCTAAGCATAAGAAAAAATGTTTTTAATCTGAGGATGGTTGAACATCAGAACTGGTTGCCTAGAGAGGCTGTGCAGTCCCCACCCCTGGAGATATTCAAAAGCTGTCTGGTCATGGCCTTGACCAACCAGCTTTAGCTGACCCTGCTTGCAGCAGGTGGGTTGCACAAAACAATCTCCAGAGGTCCCTTCCAACCTCAGAAACTCTGATTCTGCATTTTATGCAGCTATTACAACCTGAAAGGTAAGAAGCACAGAAAGACGGCTTTTCAGCTCCAGCACTTCCAATAATGTTAAGTAAATTTACATTTGATGAGGATCTGGCTAAGAGAGCTTTAGGGCATTAGATGCAACAATTCCTGTATAAGCAGAACTGGCAAATGGCATAAGAAAATAAGGCTGAGTCAAGGAAATGTGCCGGCATTTAAAGCATGCTTCTCACAGCAAGCTTTCAGGTTTAAGGAAGAAAAAATGACCTAGCAATTACCATTAATGGGAATGGTGGGAAAACATAAAGGAGTGTTGACGAAAGTGTGTGGATGTGGAAAGATGTGAGGCAGAGATATCTTACATTCACTAATTTAGCAGAAACGCTAACAGTTTTAAAGTAGATAACAAAGTACATGCAGAGAAGCAGCCAGAATACTGAAATAAGGAGCCAAAAGACAAAATAAGATGACTTTAATGATAAGAAGGATGACAGGAGGGGTCAGAGCTATTTCATCTAATAAGCTGTTGTTGGTTTTGATGTTTATTTCTGATTTGCCTTTCCTCTAACATCCATGGAAAGAGCCAAATACTTTACTTCTCCCATTAAGGATCCCGGGATATCACAAAACTGCAGGAGAAATTCAGGGAATAATTCTAACTCACCGTAAAGTTAGCTGCTCTATATATTCAAAGGATCCAAATTCTTCCTTCCTGTATGCTTACTGGCCTAGGAAAGGGGATTGTAAGTCCTTCCTGTCAATCATTTCCAAAGCTGCTATTGATACAAGGCACTATGCTTTACAAATGAGGAGATAAGAATCAGTTAAATATTAAAGAAGTTCACTGACAATTCTGTCAGTGTACCTCAAACCATCAGAATTACTTTGTGAATTACTCTGAAATCCTTCTTTTCAGATTCATTCTTATTTCATGTTAAATATATTAAATTTTATTTCTAACTCTAAAACATATGTATAGTAAAGCAGTTTAGAAAGTATCTGAACATACACTTATTTTAATCCTTTCCCTTTTATTTCTCTTGATGAGTTGAGAATTTCAAGAGAAATAAAAACTTGATAAGGCAAGAGGTCATATCACTGGAAACAGAAGTTTCCTTCCTTCAGTTTACTGAACTGTAAATAAAACATTATGCTAATTTATTTCTTTTCTCTGTTCTTGATTCCATCTGCAGACAGGAAGAATTCTTTAGACATGGTGAAATTCTTGGAATTAATACAAATTAAGTTTCCCTCTTGCTTAAAAAAGTAAAGGTCTATGTACTAGAGCACTGCCAACATAAAAATAAATGCAATGCACCTTAATTTGGCTGACTTTCTGCAAGACACTGTTGCTGACAAAGATGATGGTTGATAGATACTAGCTGATATTTCTCACAGCATAAGTATCGCACTGAAATTTTCATAAATCTTCCTTTTTTTTTTTTACTTATTATAACAATAAGGGTGGTTGGCAGCTCTGGGGAAGGTTTCAATGCCATCTTCACAGTACAGCTGAAAGGGAAAAAAATGCAAGCTGTGGGGGCTTTTAATATTTTGGTGTGCTCAAACTTTAAAATCACAGTAAGAATTCTAATGCAGCTTAAAGGAAATAGAAGTTTATGAAACTATACTCTTGATGAACAGCTTTAGAAGCATCTCATTTTTCATTAGAATAATAGCTAAAATTTGACCTTTGAATTTCTTTTCATCTTACAGGGAAAAGTTAGTTTTCTTTCATGGATTTATCTTTTATAAAGAAAGCAGACAAAACATCTGTTACTAATTATTATTTATTCGTATCACAGTAACACTGAAAGGCCCTAACACAAATCAGAGATTCCATTGTACTTTACGCTGGAAAATACATTCAAGGAGAAAGTCTCTGCTTCAAAGCCTTCACAAACAGAGCAGACACATTCTTTCTTCTGAAGATTAGAGATGAGGTATTGTAGCACAGAACAATTGCATTTCTCCATGTTGCACAAAAAGTCTGTGATAGAGACAAGAATTACTTTAGATATTCTATAGATAATCTTAATTCTTTTATCACTGAATGTCCCTTCATTTTCAAGAATAAAATACTCCCTGGATAGTGGGCCTAACCACAGAGGCTACAAGGGACCTTTTTGGACATCTAACTAAATTTTTTGTACCAGTTTAATCCATGATCAAAATAGGAAATCTCTTTCTAAGATGGAGGGAGATAAAATGCATTTTAGAGTTTCGTTCATACATGTAAAAAACTTAATTTTTCTTACTCATTCATACCATGCACATTTGGATTTATGCTTCATTAAGATTTCATTTTTGCACTATTTCTTCTGAGATGAAACCTATTTCACAAAATCTGTGTTATTTGATTTCCTAATAGGCTGGATATCATTACAAAATATGGATCAATACTGATACAGGCTTTCCTTTCCTGTATATAATATGCCTTCAGTATGCATGAAATACTCAATGAATAAATTACAAATGACTTTCCAAATTGTCTATTGATCCTGGTGCAGTACACGGTAGGGACACAAAACTGATGAAAACTTGAGTGAAACTAAAAGATCCAGAGCTTTAATCTTTATAAAACTCACAAAGTAAAATGAATGACAGTATACTTTTTCCAACACCTCCCCAAACTGCCTGAAAGTGCATAACTAAGCTATCATTAATAATAATTTGAGGTTCTTTTTTTACCACCCCTACTGCATTATCAGCAACTGGGAAACAATTCATGGAAGTAGAAGTAATCAATTATGACATTAATCCTAAACAAAATGCAGGATACTCTGCACTAAGGCAAGAGGAAGACACTATTTAAAATATTGGATATTCACATTTTTTGTCCAAATTCAAAGGTCTAATACTGAGATGATTGGTTCAAAGCTATTGCTGAAACTCAGATTAATCAAATGTATCTCCACAGAAAACTCAGATTTAAATATATGTTTATATACCACAGAATCATCGTAAGGTTAATTTTGGAAGGGACCTGATGATTATCTTGACCAACCCACTTGCTCAAGACATGTCATCTAAAACCAGTTGATCAGGGCCGTGTCCAGACAGATTTTTAATATCTCGTAGGAGGATTGCTATGCAACCTCCCTGGGCAACCTCTTCAAGAGTTCAGTCACGCTCACAGAAAAAAATTTTTTCATCATGTTTTATCAGGTAGAATTTCCTCTACGTGTTCATTATCTCTTGTAGCTTCATTGGACAGCGCTAAAAGGCGTCTAGCTTTGTCTTCTTTACACTCTTCCTTCAGATATTCATATACATTGATAAGATTCCCTCTGAGCCTTCTCTTCTCCAGGCTAAACAGTCCCAGCTCTCTCAACTTTCCCTCATATGATAGATGCTCCAACCCCTTAACCATCTTAATGTCCCTTCACGGGGCTCTCCCCAGTAGTTCTATGTCTCTTGTGCTGGTGAGCTCAAAACTGGACACAGTAGTGCAGATGTGGTTTCACCAGTTGTCCTGGTTTCAGCTGAGAGAGAGATAATTTTCTTCACAGCAGCCAGTATGGGGCTGTGTTTTGGATTTATGCTGGAAGCAGCGCTGATAGTGCAGAGATGTTTTTGCTGTTGCTGAGCGATGCTCACACAGAGCCAAGGCCTTTGCTGCTTCTCGCACCGCCCCGCCGGCGGGATGGCTGGGGGTGTGCGGGGAGTTGGGAGGGGACAGACAGGGCGGCTGACCCCAACTGACCAAAGGGATATTCCACACCATATGGCATCATGCTCGGTTTATAAGGGGCTTNAGAGCGAGTGACTGCGTGGGGCTCAGCTGCTGGCTGGGGTAAAACCACCACACCAGTGCTGAATAAAGGGGAAGGATCACCTCCCTCAGCCTACTGGCAATACTTTATCTAATGCAACCCAGGATACCATTAGCCTTCTTTGCTGCAAGGGCACATTGTTGGTTCATATTCAACTTGCTGTCCATCAGGACTCCCAGATCTTTCTCTGCAAAGATGCTTTCCAGCCCCCACTGTGTTCTGGTGCCTGGGGTTTCTCCTCTCCAGGTCCAGGACTTGGCCTTTCCCTTTGCTGAATTTCATGAAATTTCTGTCAGTCTATTTCTCTAGCCTGTCAAGGTCACTCTGAATGGCAGCACAACCCTTTGATGTATCAGCCACTCTTCCCAGTTTTGTACCATCAGCAAACTTGCTCAGGTTTCACTGTACCTCATCATTCAGATCATTAATAAGATGTTGAACAAGATTAGAGCCAGTACTGACCCCGAGTATACCAACAGTTACTGGCCTCCAGCTCAGCTTCATACTGCTGATCACCACCCTCTGGGCCCGGTCATTCACCCAGTTCTAAATCCACATACCTCACTGCCTGCTATTCCAGCCCCTATTTCATCAGCTTCTCTATGATGATCTTAGAGCAGACAGTGTCAAAAGCCTTGCTGAAGTCAAGGAAGACAATACTCACTGCTCTCCCCTCATCTACCAAGCCAGTCATTTCATCATAGTTCCCCGGGTCCTCCTTCTTGCAGATAGGAATGACATTCACTTTCCTACAGTTCTCAAACAACTCTTCCAGCCACCAGAATTGTTCAAAGATTATTGAGGGTGGCCTTGCAATGACATCAGCCATCTCCCTCAGCACTCATGAGTGCATCCCATCAGCTCGCATAGACTTACATATGTCCAGTGTGCTCAAGTATTCCCTGACCGCATCCTCTTCCACCAAGAGGTGCTCCAGCCTTCCTGCCTTGTCTCTGGAGCCTTAGATTTCTGAGGGCCATCCCTGCTTGTAAAGACTGAGGAGAAAGCAGTATTCACTACCTCAGCTCTTCCATGTCCTGTGTCACCAGATCCCTGGCCCCATTCAGCAGCAAGCCCACATTTCTCCTAGCCTTCCTTTTGCTACTTACGTTACTTACGAAAGTGCTTGTGTGTGTTTCTTCTCATTATGTGTTTCTCCCAATTAATTATTTCTTATATGTGATGTTTAATCTGAGAATATTTCCTCTGCAGTGAAAACAAGCAATTTAACCTATGATTTTTCCCAATATGGCCACAGTATCTTACAGGGAAAAAAGGATATGCTACTTTTACAGGAGTCATTTACAGCACTTTTGTATTTTTAAGAAGGTCTGATATTAAAAAGACTTCTTAAAACAAATCTCTTCAGTGCTGCTTGTTTTAAATCATTCCATGGGCCCAGAGATGAAGTCAAGTTAGTACGCTGAACTAGGTAATAAGCTGAAACAAAGATGCCGTGTTAAATGATATTTATTCAGCTTTTTGGCATGGCTGACTGCTATCAAAACTTTGCCTTCTTCATTAAATTTGACCAGAAAAAGTTAAGACATTTTGAAAACAGACTGCAGCTAGGCAGCAAAAAATCATAGGCACAGTAGATATTTTATAGACAAATGGATTAGTTTTATACTGCTATGTCAAAAGAAAGAGCTATGATTCCTCCATTCTTCCTATCCAGTCGTATATTTTAGCACCTAGAATGTGAATTTCAATTCATTTATGTTGAAGTCTCCAGGAAGAAATTTACAGAGGCAAATTATATATATATATATACTCACAGTCTGAATTTAATGTTTTAAAATTTAATGAGTCAGAAGAGAACAAGTTTGTAAAAAAAAAATAAATCTGAATTTAAAATGAAGATGAAAAGAGACAGGAATGAAGTTGAGGGACTTGAGTTTTGTATGTAGGTAGTTAGGAAACTTTGCAGAGGTGACTAAGTCACTGATCTAAAATAAGTGTGACTTCAGAAGACAGCTGGAATCACAGAATCACAGAATCGTAGAGGTTGGAAGGGACGTCAAAAGATTATCTAGTCCAACCCCCTCTGCCAAGACAGGACCACCTAAAGCACATCACACAGGAACGTGTCCAGTCGGGTTTTGAATGTCTCCAGAGAAGGAGACTCCACAACCTCCCTGGGCAGCCTGTGCCAGTGCTCTGTCACCCTCATGGTGAAAAAGTTTTTCCTTACATTAACCAGGAACCTCCTATGCTCCAGCTTGCACCCATTGCCCCTTGCCCTATCGCTTAGTGAGGCCGGAAGAGCCTGGCTCCATCTTCCCGACACTCACCCTTAACATATTTATAAACATTGATGAGGTCACCCCTCAGCCTCCTCTTCTCCAAGCTAAAGAGACCCAGCTCCCTCAGCCTTTCCTCATAAGGGAGATGTTCCACTCCCTTGGTCATCTTAGCGGCTCTGCGCTGGACTCTCTCTAGCAGTTCCCTGTCCTTCTTAAGCTGAGGGGCCCAGAACTGGACACAATACTCCAGATGCGGCCTCACCAATGCAGAACAGAGAGGAGGAGGACCTTCCTCGACCTACTGACCACACCCCTTCTAATGCACCCCAGGATGCCATTGGCCTTCCTGGCTACCAGGGCACATTGCTGGCTCATGGTCATCCCTCCATCCAACAGGACCCCCAGGTCCCTTTCCCCTATGCTGCTCAAAAATCATCCTTCCAAATCCTAATCTTTCCCTAAGAATCAACAGAAATATATCCTCCATGCAAAAAATAAGTAGAAATATGAGAAAGTTTCATCAAGACTGTTTTTCCCCCACTGATTAAATATATAACAAAAATATAATCAATTAAAACGTCTACTTCAAATAATTTTCTTCCAGTATGTAAACTTTAGAGCATAATAGATCAGCTGGAAAGTATATCTCTTTAGAACTTAAATTTAGCCTCCTTGCTTGTTTTTTTCTTTAAGAAAAAGCTCTCAATTTTTATATAGTTCAAGTAACCTCAAACTAGTCTTCCACTAGCACTCTTCATTGATCGTAGAGAATAAGGCATTTCAGGTTCCTCTGATCCCTCATTACCTTTTCCAAGGATCCACCATATTATCCTTGATGAGCCACTGGTATAACCATTTCGATAGTCATCCTAAGTAACCGTAATAGACAGTGACATAGTCCAGTATTTTCTGTCCAGCAGCAGGAAATGCTATTTAGGAAGCAAACACAAGCCCTTCAGCTCTGCCATCCCTTCTGCTCACCTTCTCCCAACATTCACAGTAGGAATTTCAGGAAGTACATCCCTGATTTTAGTATCCATTTTTCAACCTGTTGCCCAGGAACTCGATTAATCCATTTTTGAACCTGCTTGTCATTATTTATCTCCACAACCTTCAGTAGCAACATATGCCAAAATCTCACTAACCCCTGTGTAAGGCAGTACTTTCTTTTATCTGTCTTAAACTCTTATCCTGCTAGTTTCAGTGTGTCTTCTTATTCTAGTACTGTGGGATTTGATGAATAATAGCAATGTATTTGCCTTATCTACTGTCTTCATGACTTTGTCAATATTTATCATCTCTCTCTCTCCTGGCTTTTCTTCCCCAAGCAGAAAGACTCAAGCATTTTAATCTTTTATTGTAAAACAGAGTTTCATTCCCATAATCCTTTCAGTTGCCTTTTCTGCATTATTTTTAACTACATTATATCTTTTTTGGAGAGGCAAGGAAAAGCATTGTATCGAGTAATCCAGTGCGTCAATGTTTTTCAGAGAAAAAAAAACAGTTGGTTTCTGGTTTAGTCTCAATATTTTTCCTGATGTTGCCTAGTATTTTGTTTGTTCTTGAGGACAAAGTGCATACTGAGCTGATGATTTCAGTAAACTGTCAGGGAGGACGTCCAAGATCTCCTTCCTGAATTGTGACATCCACATAGAAGTTCACCCTTATGTAAGCGTGATTCAGGTTGCATTACCTCCCATTTACTCATATAATGCATCATCTGGCATTTCTTTGCTCAGTTCTTCAATTTTGTGATACACTCCTTGGGTTTCTCACCATCAGTGTCACATTTAACTGCCTGAAAGACCTCAGTAGGACCTACAAACTTGAACATTTGATTATACATTCCCTGTTCAAAGGTCATCTGTGAAAATTATGAATAAAAGTGAACCCATTGCTGATCCATGGGGATCCATACTCTTCTTCCCCCTGAAAATGGATCTAAAATTAAGTTACAGAAGAGTATGTTGTAGCATGTCCTTTATTTTCCTATATTGTAAAACCATTACAATACCTTTCTTTCAAACCTATAGCTACTTAATTTCTTTAGTAGCCTTTGGTGTAGAAGCTTTTCAACAATTTTACTTTCCAAATCCACGTATTACATCTTCTGCCGCTCTTTTACCCACCTGCTCACTCACACTCACAGAACTCCATGTTGCCTGGCTCCATTAACACAATGAGATTACACCCGCGCTTCATTATTGCTTCATACTCTTTATTGTACATCATCTTTTTGCAAGGAATGAAAATCAGACTCATCCTGTAGTTCCCAGGATTTCCTTTAAAGTCCTTCTCTTTAGATAAAAGTTATGCTAGCAACATGACAGTCCTCTGACAGAGCGGCTTTTGTATTAGATAGTTTAGATGAGTTCACCAGAAATTCAGCAATTTGCCATATGAGTGACTTTAAAACTCATGGCTGAATGCGATATAGTCCTAGTGACTTACCCACATTTGTTTGACCTACTGTCATCATTTCATAAAGCATGCAAAACTTCCTTCCTTAGGGAGAACTGTATGGATCACAAGTCAAGGTGCTTTTCATTTCTCTAGTTTTGATTCAGGAGTTCATCACAGAGACATAGGTTTAGTATTTGAGATGGAAAGCACTTTTGCTCACAAACATATACACTGAGGTTCATAGAGCCTAAACCAAGTTGGTGAGTCTAAAAAGACAAGAAGCATAAGATGGTGAGGTGTTTTTTTTTTGGGGTGGATCGTTGAGGGTTTTTTAGGAAAGGAGGAAATTAACCTGGGTTTGCACTGTCATATTAAAGTAACCAAATCTCTAAGTGAAAAGGGAGATTTATCCTTTAGCTATGCATTAAAAGAAAGCAGCAGCAGTCACTGCATGCAGAGTAATCTGTAAGTCTGAGGGAGCTTAGCAGATCATACCACTCAAAGGGGGAAGGCAGTAGGTGCCTAGTCTCTGGATCCCTGAGTTAGGGCTGAATTGCAGAACTACCAGGATTGAGATACTTCTGACAACTGCAGAAACAGCGATTTAAGCATCTGGGCAACTTTAAGGTCAAGAACTGAAGTGCTTACAGATTACAGACCTGTCAAATATAAAAAAGAGCTCTGTGGGAGCCCTGGACCTCACAGGTTTAGACAAGACTTCAAAATACGCTGCTGTTCCACTTCAAGTGCTTAAATTCTTTCCGAGATCCTGTCTTTGGTGACTTTGTCAAAATTTGCTTTGAGTTTGCCCAGCAATCACATCTTCTTGAAATAACCAAATAGTTTTGAAAAAATTATAAATCCCAGAATAATTTAGGCATTTTTATCCTGTAAATCCTGCTTAACTATGTTTGTAATACAATACTTAGTACAAATGTATAATATTGACCTCTACTGGATTTAATATCTGGTGTTCTGATAAACTACATATGTCTATATCACACACTCTCTGTGTCAAAGATATTCACACAGTCTAAAATCTGACTTTTTCCAGTGTTAGCCTCGACCTAAAGCACTAGTAAAGAAAATATTCTAGCCAAACAGCAAACACTTGTGCATTTGTTGCATAATGTGTTAAATGTATTGTTGGCAAACTTGAAAATAATAGTCATTAAAATTCCAAAAAGTTTCTCACAGTTTACATTATCTGAATATTTTGTTCTCCATTTCTTGCAAATTTAAGTTAAAAGTTTCTGTCTGTATGCTTCTCCTCTCCCTGTCTTCCCATTATTTCACTTGAAGTGTTCAAATCTCTTGACAATTCTTTAAACTGTCCTTTACTAAGAAATTTCTTGGAAGTTGTAGGGTTTTTTTCCAAATGCATTCAAAGACATTTGTGTGGAGTCAGTTATTCTCATTTATTTTGAATGGTTCAGAAATTTTTCAGTGAGATGTAAAGGACTCTTGTATGCCTATATTAAAAAAAAAAAAAAAAAGATAAAAAGATTCCAAATGGTATATTATGTGTACACACTGTTTGTATTAGAAAATTTTCTTATATTTTCCCTTCCACATTCTTATTCTATTGTTCACCCCTTGCATCTTGCCTGTTTTTAAAATTAGAGATATCCTGTAACATAAATAGTTCAGAAACAGTTTTACCTTTTCATCACAATAAAACTCTAATCTAATTAACCCATTTTAACCTGAATAACAAGGGTAGTACTGCAGAATGAATACATAAATGATAACACTGTAATATAAACATATAATAATAGTAATAATTTTACTGCAAAAATTACTCATTATCTCCTGGCATTATAGCAAGATTTCTGACAGTCATTAAAGATTATGTTCACTCACCTCACAAGAACACACCAAATAATCAGTGGTAGTTTGTTCACTATTTCAAAGTATTATAGAAAATTTGTACTCTTACCCATGTCAGAAAAATCCACCAAATATTTGCTGACACCTTGTTCTTGAATTCAAAGTATTATAGCAACCTGTCACTGCTTATCTCAACTTTGTTATTTCAGGACATTTGCCAACAAAAGCACTGTAATTTGAAATGGGAGCATCTATCGCTTTAAATCCTTGTCTACTAAGATACAAAGTGGTAAATTCCTTTTTTTTTTCTCCCTTTAGAACACAAACCTTGCTTAAGGTGCTAGCAGACAAGCTGCTAGCCTTTGAGTCCTCAAAACCATGACAAGCATCCAGTCTGGCCTCTTATATTCGCATATCATAGAAATTTCCTTAATAATTTCTCCATCATAATCCATTTAAGCTCATATCTTCTTTTTTTAGCTAGAACACCTCTTCTTGTAAGACACTGGATTTATTTAAAGTTTTCAGGCAGTGAAAATCCACAACTTCCCTAGATAAGATTTTGTAAAGATTAATTACTTTTACTTTTAGAAATATGTACTTTCTTTTTCAACCTTGAATTATCTAGCTTCACCTTGAAATAAGATCCCTAGATCTCATTATGCCTTTGCAGCTAGTATCTTCCTTCTGTAGTATTTTCCTCATGAACGTGCTTATAGTGTTCAATAGGTTAACTGTATGCCACACGTACCCAGCGATATAGCTTTAAAACATGTACTGTACCCTGTATTTTAATATCCAAGAATAATTTTATGATGATCATTTAGAATGTTGCAAGATCAGCATGACCTTCATATAACATTCAAATAGAGCACTTCTATATTCTTAAGGCAAAAAATAACTTAATATTCACTTTTGAGCTTTGTTTGACACTGAATCCTGATGTACTTGACCCTAAAATATCGACACAGTTGTTATCTACCCTCTTGTTGTTTACGGTTTCCATCCAATATATACTGATTGCTATATAAAAGGCCTGCATGAGAACACTGTTGACAAGACATTGGCACTAATTGTTATCACATAGGGTTGAGAAATGGAGAATTGGATTGACTTTCTATCTCAGTGAGACAGCAACAAATTCATCAAAGTTTGCCCATCAGCTCCGTAACTGCCAAAGGAGCTACAGGGTAGGTCAGGAAAGATCAAACGCAGTGCTTTGCTTTCAGTATCTTCATCTCCATGTTCATACACTTGGAGTAAAATAGCTTTTTACACAGCTTCTTTGTAGAAAAATAACATTTAAAAAGAGTAGTGTTCTAAACCAAACATTGTTTTTAAGATAGATACAGTGTTTCTGTATATTCCATTCTATATATCTAAAGGTGTTTATTGACCTCGTTTATGCTAGTAAGTAATTTAGCACAACAGAGGAATACCAGTAGATCAATAAAGATGAGAGACAGCATCAACACCCTGCATGGTCTATGATTTTACTTCAGATCAGCTTTAATCTGGTCCCCTGGACAAACACCATCACCATGTGTATGTCATGAAGGATCAGCCACTAGTTTGAACTTTTACAGTGAAGAAGTGCACACAGCTAGAGCAGAGCTCCCAGTTTACTTTCCTCTAATGGACAGCTGGTTTGTGTGCACCAAAACTTCCCTTTGAAACAAAACAATGTGTAGTAAGTGCAGTTGATTGAAAGATTAACTTCAGAACTGGGCTACTGCTTCAAGTCAAAATGCTGAGGGTGCACCCATGGAATAACAGCTGTTTAGATACCTGGTCGAGGACTAAGTGTCTCTGAAACAGGGAGGAATATGAATTAGAGAAACAGTAGAAAGAGAGAACTACTCCCACATTTATTATCCCACCCACCAAAATGTGACACAACTCTATGATTCAGGTTTCTATAAAGAAAGTCTGGTCAAAAATATGACACTTATTCTAGCCTCTAACGTTGTCTGCTCAGGCACTGACAGACCACAGGAAGAGAAAATCCCATAACAATATATGTCGGAATTTCTTTTTCTTCTGGCTTCACTTCTCAGGCCATTACATCCAGGAAGAATCTATATGAATTTCTCAGCCCGATTTCAGCAGTTGTCATTTAAGGAGCCAGCTCCTAAATTCAGAAGATTTGGATTGCATCCTTAAACTTGTATGAGGTGCTCTAGTATGAGTCCTCTTGATTAAACCAGCAATCAAGTGTATTCTACACTCAACGAAGCACCTACATATTGTAACAACCCTGGATATTGCATATCTCGCAGCCTTAAACAAGATGATTTGGGAGTGTTTAAGTCATTGCCATTGTCCTTTCATTAGCTACTTAGAGTAATAATATAAAAGTGTCATAAATACATAATATTTCCTGAAAATCCATAAATTTACTACTATTTAAAAGCATACAGTGTGGCCTAAAGATTTGATGACAGGGCTGTGGTCATAGTCACCAGAAGATCGAGAATTCACATCAAATAAACTATTGTTGCTTCTTGTGAATCACTATTGTGTTTGAGTCATCCACAACAGCCCATTGGAGCCAAAAGACCTAGTCTTAAAAACACTGGGTATTTCTACTTCTTTTTATTCTTTTTATGATACGTCATCATGCTTTTATTGCCACTCTTCAGAAAATTATTATCACTGAATTCAAAGGTCTGAACAGTATTTGTTTCTGTTCATTCTTTCTCATAAATCCTGTAACTGGATATATACCAGAACCTGTTTGAAAAGTTTTTCAAAGGGACTGCACAAAAATAATGCAACCTACGCAACAATATTTTCATTATCTTAGCTGGTAATTTTATAACCTTGAACTATTTTTAACTATGCAGATAACAATGTTCTAAGTTTATCTCTTTGTAGGTACCAGGGGGTTCCAGGTGTAACATTGAACAGATACAGAGCATAAAATGTTTGCTTTTTCTCAAATAGCTCCTTCAGTTTCACCACAAATGATTTTAAGCAAATACTGTGACTGTAGAAGTCTGTTATTTTAAGAAACCTTGTAATGTATTCATACCTTTGAGCTGCAAACTGACTTTCAGCTTCCTGCAGAAAACCAGTTTTTAATGTAAAAACAAAAGGTGATCCCTTCTACTTTTCAAATTATGTTCAGAAATACAGATGCTGAAATTATTATGTAGAAGGGGATGCAAGTGGCATTTTCCTGAGCAGGGAATGCGCACTACTGTCACACCAGATTATATCCCATGGACACTACCTGTGAATTATAGTGGTATGCATTAGCAGTGCTGTGGTCACAGGTCTGTCAGCTGCGCCAAGAGAGCTGTTGTAACCAAGAGGTGTGAGGAGGTGGGGGTGTTAAAGCTCAGCCACTGACAGGCATTGTTGCTGGAAAATTTCCTATATAGATTCTAGTCTGGCTTTTTCATTTGTCTCTCTGCTGTTCTGCTATTTGAAACAAGCTGTTGCCACGTTCGAAACTAATGTGAGAAGGATGCCAGTCCACCCTTACACATCTGCTAGGTTATGTGAAGAAGAGGCTACTCTGCCCACACAGGGGAGGCACAGGGCACAGGCAGGGGAACCTCAGTAACTCCATGAGAGACACTAGCCCCCACTCACTTCCCACCTCAACCTGGGGTGTCCCAGGGGAGCTTCAGCCCTGTGGACTGGGGGTGACACCATTCATACTGAGGGGATTGCAGGATTAGTGATGGGATGCAGAGGAGGGGCTTCTTGACATTACACAAGAGTTATTATGAGAAGTTTACGGGAGGAGCCAAAGGCATGTAATGCAAGGGATCAAAGTGTTTTGAGAAGGAACAGGTATGGCAAAATAGGCAAAGGAGATAAAAGGGGGTGGTCACATGTAAATAGTGACATTTATATATCCATATTCCAGCTGGTCAGTATGCTTGCCTGGCCATGTCCTGTGCCTATCACCACAGTCTGTCCTGACTTCTTATTAAATCCCACTTCTAATTCTTTACCTTAGTGAGTATGTGCTTGGGGGGGAGGAGGGAGGAAGGTCTGAGTGCCAGCAGCCGGAGTCAGAGCGTGGGTCAGAGGGACTCTGCATCTGTGGTGCCAGTAACTTGTGAGGCCAAACTGCATGCACACTATGAGTGTATGTGTGTCACCATGTAATCACCAGCTAATTCAAGCTGAGCTAGTCAGGCAGTAGAATAAATGGCTTGGGAGCCAAGTACAAGAGTGGCCATAAGTCTGGGGTAGATAGATGTGTGCACCTCTGAGAGAGACAGCTGCTGGAGGGACCTGGAGGTCCAGGCTGACTGCTAGAGAGACCATGGGGTTCACTGACCAAGAGCGAGAGCGTGCGTGCGTGTGTGTGTGTGAGAAAAGAGGATGCACAAGCCAGTCCCTGGGTAGACTAAGTGCATAAGATTGGCTACTGGAGGGATCCACAGCATGGGTGTCTGGGTGTCTCTGTGTGTGCACAAGAGGAGGTGGGGATCTGTACCAGCCTTGGAGGTTGCATGCCCAAGTGCCAGCGACTGGGGAGGCTGGAATCCAGTGGCAGCTACAGACCAAGTGTCTGAGCCTGGCTGCTGCAGGGATCCACCTTGTGTATGTGTGTATATATATATTCCCATTAATGGATCTTCATCCTAATGAGCCACAGGGGGTAACAGAATGAGGCCACATGTGCTGTTTGTTTTTGCATGAGTGCTGAATGTTTCTGTTTGTTTTGATCTGTGTGGCTGGACGTGTCTAAATATAAATACATGGTTTGTGAGTATGTGTGCCTATTAGGAATGCATGCTCGTTACCAGCTGAACCTTGGGAAAAGGAGCTGCAGCACTCTCACCTCTATCAGTCTACTGGATTCAGCAACCGCTAACAATACCTGACTTCAGTAGGTGGACAGGGAATATGCTCAACAAAAACATTTTCTGCATACACACTGTTTTTATATGTAATATAAAAATAAGTGTAAAAGAGACATAAATATTTTGATACAAAACCACTCATTAAATATTTCATATCCCATTCATGTGACATTTTCAGTGTATCATATTGGAAGTTCGTATATGTCTAAGGCAAAAATGACTGGCTTGCAAATAAGAAGCCTGCTCATAAAGTTACGCCCATTCAATTTGTACAACAGTGGCACTGTAGCTGTTACAGTCAACTGAATCAGTTTCACGTATACCTGAAATATAACAAAATACATAAACAGAAGTATAGCATAGAAAAGCCCAGATGTTTTAAAACTTGAATGGGCCAAATCCTGTTACTCCCATAAAGTTCTCTACAACAGTCCAACTTCCATATGTGTGTCAGACAGGCAGGATTTGGCTTACAGTCAACCTTAATATTCAAGGCTGATGAAATCAATAAACTGGCTGCTTTAAGATGTGCGTGCATTGGAAACAGCAATAAAGACCTCCTCCATCCTTCTGAAGATTACTGCCATCACAGCAGAGCTATTGGAAGAGATCATATAAGCACTAATTTCATGCGAAGTATAGTAGATAGGTATAGTTAGCTAGGGCTAGACTCCCAGAAACAGAGGAATTCAAGTTCACATCTTCCTAACTAAAAAGTAAGCAAAAACGTTTTAAAACTGCAGTTAAATGTCCTTAATGCATGTCTGAACATATCTAGTAACAGAGGAAAAAAGTTGTCGCTTTTAACCCAGTTCTAAACTGAACACATAGAGGTTAAAAGTCTACAAAAGCTTGAAATCTTTGCAAGCTTCAGTGGAACTAAGGAGCCAGGGAGATATGGAGAAAGCAGACAGCACCTCATATGATGAACCCATATTGCATGACACCTGTATAATATTATATAGTATATGTTAAACCTTCTTGGACATTTCATACTCTGCAGTAAATTTTACTCCCACAGGTAGTTCTATTACAATCATTAGATTTTTTCACATGAATGCAAGTTCAGTGGATGCGGAAAATTAGTTTCTGCCTCAGGTTTTCTTGTTACCATAAGCATAAATCACACTATGCTAGTTGAATGTAGATTCCTGTCATTTAACAGGACAAAGGTTTTATAAAAAAAACTATTTATTTACTTTTTGGTTCTTTTTTTGTGTCTGCAGTCACTTTAATCAACAGCTACAGATAAATTTTCTTTTCTTGATACAATAACCATTTAACATGTCTCCACTTTTAAAGCTTAGAATAGAAATGACTATACCTGTTTTATCACTACCAGATCTCTCAAAAACTAGTTGAAGTCTTTCAGCCCAGACTCATACCTTCAACTACAGTCACTTAATGGAGTGTAAGTGAGATCACTTCTCTGTACCAAGAGAGAGATTCAGCCCAGCGGTCTGTTGGCTCCAGTCAGCGGGTACGTTCTGGTGACGCAGCAGAGGATTCTAACATTTGTGTGAACACAGAGCAGAAAACCTCCAGGTCACGGTAAGGGGGACCTGTGTTCCAAGTTTTGCTTCTGATCCTGCTTCTCCACTGGGTCTAGTGACCAATGCACAAATACTCCAGGGTTCAGAGTCTGTCCCCAACCTGATATCACCATAGCTTTATGCTTGCTACTGCACTGGAACACGTTACCCAGAGAAGTTGTGGAGGCCCCCTCCCTGGAAGTGTTCAAAGCCAGACTGGACAGGGATTTGGGCACCCTGGTCTAGTGTAGGGTGTCCCTGCCTGCGGCAGGGGGTTGGAAGTAGATGATCTTCGAGGTCCCTTCCAGCCCAAACCATTCTATGATTCTATGATCCTTTTGCAAGGAGGCAGCAGACACAGCGTGTGTTGCTCCATTGAGGAAGCTCTGCTGCAAGCTGAGTGCACACCACTTCTGCCCTCAGCAGCCCGTCTTTTCATAGCACCCTGCTGCTTTGCGCCACACATTAGGGGAAAAATGCCAATTGTTTCTTGGCACTCAGAAGAACAATTAATGTGCCTAAGTCTGGTGTGAAGCTGTGAATTCCAACTTCACACAGGCTGCTAAATCAAGGAGAAAGTGAGATTTCAGGATATGCTGTTCCTATTGCTAAAGCCATTTGCAGAACTTGGCCTTAATCCTCGCTGAATTCACATTCTATTACAATTCAGCATCTGAAAAACCCTGAGAAAGCTTTTTGCTTGCTAATTGAGATCTATTTTAGCTCTAGTAGTCGTAAAAAAACATCTACGGAGACGAGGGCTCCTGTTATCCAGTTGGAAGTTATATTTAATATTCTGGTCAGTTGTCTTTTGCATATGGATTTGCTAGATAACAGAGCTGCCAAATTAGAGTAATCCAAAAATTAAGAATAATCATCCACTCTGTAACATTTTAACCATTTCACTTTTACAAATGAGAGTCTTTTCACAGAGGATTACCTTCTTTTCTATTAAAGCAATAGATAAAGAATTCTGCACTGCACATAAGGTAAGTCAGGCACTCCTTATTCTTCCCACATTCCAAAATACTGCTATATCTTACAAAACCATTTATAGCAGATTGTTATGAGAAAAATTGGACATCGCTTTTGGTTTTTCAGGCTTTGCATGCCCTCAGGGTACTGATTTATTATACATCCATAATTTTCAGAAGCAGTTTCTAAATTTGATAAAGCTTAGTCCATAGATGTTCAGTTTCAAAAAAAAATCAGTTCATGTTTTTGGAAATAATTACCTGTCTTTCTATTTGCTATTGTTATTTCACACAAAGGATTAACTTTCATTCCAGAAAGGAAGACAAGTTAAGCACTACTGTATCAAAGAAGAGAAAAAAAATGCATCTGCAACTACCAATTAACATGTCTGTAGACACAAAGGATTTCAAAATTAACGGAGTTTGTTTTTTCAGACTGAAGTTTCCTAAGATTAAGCCACAGTAAACAGTAAATAGCATGGTATGCGAATTAGGGCATGGGGAAGAAAAGCTAAATACAAAAGGTGGTCCTTCTTTCCCTGTATTTGTGATATTTTATTATTTGTAAGATTTGAAGACTTCAGTAACTCTAGTTTGTCTGTACTTACTCCCAAAAGCATGAGCAGTAAGAATTGGGGTCAAAACTCAATTCCCCAGCTAACTATTTTGCCAGAATAACAGAGATTAAAAATTAGGCCATTTTGCCGAAGTCAGTATTGCACATGTTTAGATCTGTCTTGATCTGTGGAACTCTCTTATTCTCACGTGATTTTGTGCATCAGACTTACTACACTGAGTCTGGCAAGACAACTTTGGATTGGCTTTCATTTGAATTTTTTTTTAAGCCTACATTTGTGACCACTTATTTGCAATAAAATTGACTACTCATCAAGTGCCCTTGTTGCATGTGGAGTTGGTAGTTTAAGCTAAAGTAATCAGCAGTGAAATTTTAACAATATGAATGTTAAATAATGTGAATGTTATTGCTAGTGTCTTGGCAAAAGTGGTTAAGCCAGAATTTGCGAATTTTAGGGTTGTTTCTACCAAGGCAATGAAAGTCTATTTTTGTTTTAATCTTCTTTATGCAAAGTCACTTCTCCTGGCAAGTGCTATAAACCAAGAGACAGTAATCTTTCTTAAAAAAAAATAATCTGACAACCCAGTAAGTTAATTGTGCATGAAGCTCATGAATTATTTTGCTGGACATACAGGTCAAGATAAAGGCTTCACCAGGTACAGGGAGCCCCCAGGTGTGGAGCTGAAATACATAATTTCCTATAATTTTTGGGTCTATGAGAATAATATGTCTTGTACCACATTTGGCCACTTTGAATATGCAGCCTAAGGCACTCAGTGTCCATTTACACCCAGATCAGTGAGCATCTAAGGGATTTTGATTTCTATCTTAAAGCTCAGGAAAGGATAACTGACACCAAAAGGAGCTATCATAACACCACATTCTCTGTGGACCTTGTTTTCACAGTTTCAGCATGTTCTGAATACATCTTGGTCATGAGTCCTCATTGGCCTGTCACCTGAATATCACTTCGCCTTAGTGGTAAATAGGTACGTAACGAGTGTCTCGGGCTGAGAAAGCTCTTTGCATACAAAGCTACACTCTTGACGGCCACCATGACTGTAGAACATTTTTTACTCCCAGTGCCTTTTTCACACCCTTGCAACAGTGCTAAGCTTTGAAATCTATAGCTTGTGTGTTACATGGAAACTAAAATTATATTTTTAGGTCATAGTTTGGATTTGAGGACCTGACAAAGAAATTAAGAAGATTTGAGATGTCTAAACTGTTTCTAGATAAAGCATTTTCTTGTGTTTTTTGGTATTCTTCCCATAAAATGTAAGTGGTGAAGATTCTAAATACAGAAATAGACTGATCAGCTATTTTATTTCTTTTCGTGCTTTTCTATCTAACAGTGAATTGCAATGTTAATATAACAAAGCTTGTGAAGGTTTGTCATGCTATGTGAAACATAGGCAGTATCAGCACTACCACTAATCTTATCAACAAGTCTTCTCTGGCAACATCCTTTCCTACAGTACTTTTTGTCATAACTCATCTTTTCAGAGAAGGAGCCAGATCTATATGTTTATGCTGCTGTACTTCAGGATATCTCTGTTGCAAAGCGATTGAAAGCCTGAAATAGGACCAGGCAGCTCCAGCCAAACCCTAAGAACATTTATATCATAGAATCATAGAATCTTGGAATGGCTAGGGTTGGAAGGGACCTCAAAGATCACCTCATTCAAACTCCCCTGCCGTGGGCAGGGACACCCTCCACTAGACCAGGCTGCCCAAAGCCCCATCCAACCTGGCCTTGAACACTGCCAGGGAGGGGGCATCCACAGCTTCTCTGGGCAACCTGTTCCAGTGCCTCACCACCCACACAGTAAAGAATTTCTTCCTAATATCTAATCTAAATCTCCTCTCTTTCAGTTTAAACCCATTACCTCTTGTCCTGTCATTACATGCCCTTGTGCTCTTTATATGCATATATACACAATACAAAGAATAGGTAGCTGTCATTAGCACTGGCTGAAAACAGCTCACTGAAAGCTTTACAGCACCACATACAATAGTGTAAAGGCACTATTTACTACTGTGTTTCTTCTGCTGGTACGCTAGCACGCAGTAACGCTGTTCTATATGCCACTGATAGCTGCAGCTGTCAAACAGCAGAATGCTGTCACCTCTGCTATCAAGGGCAGACAGGAGGGACCATCACCCTACAAGAATAACTTGTAGTTACAATTTTAGCAATGTCCATATTGAAAAGAGACCAATCATAAAAAAGTAATACAACTTTACAGTATAGACTGATACGAGAGGCGTTGGTCAGTTATCAGAGGAAGATTCCAATAAAAAGCCATTGCTACTTGCCTTGTGCACAGCACTATCCCAAACTATAAGCTTGAACATTTGCAGTCTCCCATTTTTGGTATTTACATGTTCAAATTACATTTTAGGGGAGAACATTTAGGTATTTGTGTATCAGTGGAGAATTTACTTGCTAGCCATTTGAATGCAGACAGTTTAGCTTCGCTTCTGCTATTGCTAAAACTGTAACAGACATTTTGATGAAGGTTATTTTTTTAAAAAAGTGAATTTCAAAAATAAGCAATAGTATATAAGTAAGTACTTAGTTTTTTAAGGAAGTGTGAGAATAATATAATTAAAAATCATTTTATGACAATACTAATTGTTTAACTTTAAACTTTTCTTTGTTAATCCGTCATTTCTGTGGAGACACATTTTAAATGAAAAACCTATTTATAAATTCCACACACATAAAATATGCGGAGTTACATAATAGTACCACAGACAGTTATAAGTGTTCATGTTTCCTATAAAAGAACATTAAACTTTCTTTGAGAATTAGTTTCCCCTCAATGACAACTAATTTACATTCTAGGTGTCAGCTACAGTTACATCAGAGAAATGAACACTATAGAAAAAGTATGTTATAATCCTTTTAAAATAATGGTTTACTAACTGCTATGTATTGCACTCAAAAGGAATTCCATGCTTCTTTTTCATTGTAATATGAACAATTAAATTCAGAAATACTCATTCCTTTAATATCAGGTTATTTAATTTAATTGTTTATCTATATAATATTGGAGAAGTGATCCCATAACTGAAGTTGTGCTTATAAATCTCACCCAAGTCTTTGTTCGGTATAAAATCATACCATAAATTTCAACTTGAGTTTTCTGGGAAAAAAAAAAAAAAAAGTCTCTATATTGCCTGGAGTTTCTGTCTGACAGCTCTAAAAATCTTTTCACAACCTAAGTCATTAAAATGAAAATTTCCAAAATGTTTGCTGACTATTACCCTTAGTTTCCACTTCCTTAACCAGGGGTTCTTTTAGCTGACCTCTTTTATGAAAAAGTAGAGAAAAAACCCCAATTTTTACCACGGACTACTAGGAGATGTCTTCATAACACTTGCAAACCAGGTCTCAGTCATTTCAGAACTATAGACATTCAGATCTCCTATAAAATATGTTGCCATATTGGGCAACTCCTGAGCCCTCTGATTATAGACAGTCTTCTGCCGAGTATAACAGATCAGGCAAAGGGTTTACAGAAAACACAGTTCTGTTTCTCTCCATAAAATCAGTAATGCTAACACACTATTAATGGTGCTAATAAGGAAACAAATTAAGGTTGTCTAGGCTTTAAAATCATAATAACTTTCCTGTAACTTACCTGGACTCTTTTTAATGCATTGTGCTACATCAGTGAGGAAGCGATGCTTTTTTTTTTTTTTTTAACTGGGAGTATATATGCCATTACAGCCCATCTTTTTAGTCAATATGACTTTACATCTAACATATGTCAGGTACTTGCTTGTGTGTGCCTGTTTCTCTTATAAAAAAAGAATTATTTCAAGCAGTAAAGGGAACCTTTAAACTTCACCGTATTTGAAGTATAGTATATAGTTTATAATACATAATAGAAGTGAAATTAAGTACATTTTTCATACCTTAAACTCTGTAAAACTGGTGAGCAAGATACATTAGTATCACAGTAATATGTTTCTGCCTATGTAGCACCAATAAGGATGACGCAATGGTTTTGTAGAAGATGAAGTTCCCTATCTGTGTTTCAGTCTTGTGATCTAACTGCTAGCTTCACAAAACATCAAGCTATCATTGAGCAATTACAAAGGGTCTGAAGCCAGTGTAATTAGATGAATTTCATGAGACCAAGAAATGAGACTCACCTTGTAATCCCTTAATCGGCATCTTCTAACTTAAAAAACCGACACTAATTTCAGCCACTTACCCACTGAAACATATTTATTAACTTTTTCCTTACTGACATATAGCAACTGTAATTAATGACCTCAGGTGACCTTTATTTTCCAAGTAGAAGTCTTCAGTCCAGGATAAGTAGCAAATTTGTATCATTTTTTTACCAGCCTCAAATATAAAGGTCAAATAGGGGACATTTCAAAAGCTACAACACATAATGAATAAACAAATCAAATTTCAGGAGCCGTGCTCCTGAAGAGCATTACAAATTAAGAACATCAGTCAATGAGTGACCTTTAATAAATGTATAGATATGGTTCAATCAAAAAGTTTAAGTGGCAACTCAACAGTTAAAGTGGAACATAAACTGCCTTTTTAAGTCCTCTTTAACATCCTATTACTTTGAAATGAAGGAATTAATTTATCTGCAAACTATATAGCACTAAATATTGAGCAATATATTGAGGAAGATGTATGGTGAGAATTAATGGAAAGTGGATGAAGTACACTTATTTGCTCTTTAAATACAAATTACTTGCTTTTAATCTTCCTTTTTTATAGTTTCTCTCACTCCCTAAGAGCAGCTGCTTCTTGTACCCACTTACACTCTGCAGAGCTACAGCTCATGCTATGGTTCCCGAAACTGTCAATCTGATATTGAGTAGAAAGGTACCAAAGGTGGAAGTAAAATAAGTCAGTTTTAGAAGACAAAGCTTTGAAAAAAATCACTTTGTCAGTTCAAAAGGATTCCAAAATTTTGAAGAGCTAACTGTTTTCCATATAAACATGATTTCAGATCACATATCACCCACCCCACTGCTTGCAGAAAGCCTGCACAAAACTGTATCAGGTGGTCTTTGTGAACAGAAATGCAGCTGTGCTATATCTGATCAACTTGGGACCGTCAGGGAATTGAGTGCACAAATCCAGTGATACTGAACATAGAGACATGAATTTAATACCAGGCATTGCTTCTCTGGCACAGATTAAACAAGACCCAAAAGAAGCCGAACTCCCCACACTATGCTTCTTATGGTCTGAATGAAAAGCTGGGGATACAGGATACAATATTTCTGAATATTGAGAATATTGAATATTTCTGAATATTGAGCCCCAGACCCCTGAAGCCCCTGAGGAAGTCGGGGCTAAGGATGAGCTACCCTGGGTTGATGAGGACTGGGTTAGGGAGCAGTTAGCCAAGCTAGACATCCGCAAGTCCATGGGGCCTGATGGGATGCACCTGCGAGTGCTTAGGGAGCTGGCGGAGGTCATTGCCAGGCCACTCTCCATCATCTTTAGCAAGTCATGGGAGACAGGAGAGGTGCCTGAGGACTGGAGGAAGGCTAAAGTCACTCCAGTCTACAAAAAGGGCAAGAAGGAGGACCCAGGTAACTACAGACCAGTCAGCCTCACCTCCATCCCGGGAAAGGTAATGGAACAACTTGTCCTTGGCACTGTCTCCAGGCACATCAAGGACAAGAAGGTTATTGGGAACAGTCAGCATGGTTTTACCAAGGGAAAGTCATGCTTGACCAATCTGATAGCCTTCTATGAGGATGTAACCAGGTGGATGGATGATGGAAGGGCGGTAGATGTGGTCTATCTTGACCTCAGCAAGGCATTTGACACCGTCTCCCACGGTATCCTTGTGGGCAAGCTGAGGAGGTGTGGCCTGGATGATCAGGTAGTGAGGTGGATTGTGCGCTGGCTGGAGGGCAGATGTCAGAGGGTTGTGGTCAATGGGGCCGAATCTAGTTGGAGGCCTGTGACTAGTGGAGTCCCTCAGGGGTCGGTGCTGGGTCCGGTACTATTCAATATCTTCATCAGCGACCTTGATGAGGGAACGGAGTGTACCCTCAGCAAGTTTGCTGATGACACTAAACTGGGAGGAGTGGCTGACACACCAGAGGGATGTGCTGCCATTCAGCGGGACCTAGATAGGCTGGAGAGCTGGGCGGGGAGGAACCTGATGAGATTTAACAAGGACAAGTGTAGGGTCTTGCACCTGGGAAGGAAGAATCCCATGTGCCAGTACAGGTTGGGGACTGACCTGCTGGAGAGCAGTGTAGGGGAAAGGGACCTGGGGGTCCTGGTGGACGGGGGGATGACCATGAGCCAGCAATGTGCCCTGGTGGCCAGGAAGGCCAATGGCATCCTGGGGTGCATTAGAAGGGCTGTGGTCAGTAGGTCGAGGGAGGTCCTCCTCCCCCTCTATTCTGCATTGGTGAGGCCGCATCTGGAGTATTGCGTCCAGTTCTGGGCCCCTCAGCTTAAGAAGGACAGGGAACTGCTAGAGAGAGTCCAGCGCAGAGCCACAAAGATGATCAAGGGAGTGGAACATCTCCCTTATGAGGAAAGGCTGAAGGAGCTGGGTCTCTTTAGCTTGGAGAAGAGGAGGCTGAAGGGTGACCTCATCAATGTTTATAAATATGTTAAGGGTGAGTGTCGGGAAGATGGAGCCAGGCTCTTCTCAGCCTCACTAAGTGATAGGACGAGGGGCAACGGGTGCAAATTGGAGCATAGGAGGTTCCGGGTGAACGTAAGGAAAAACTTTTTCACCATGAGGGTGACAGAGCACTGGAACAGGCTGCCCAGGGAGGTTGTGGAGTCTCCTTCTCTGGAGACATTCAAAACCCGACTGGACGTGTTCCTGAGTGATGTGCTCTAGGTGGCCCTGCCTTAGCAGGGGGGGTTGGACTAGATGATCTTTCGAGGTCCCTTCCAACCCTTGTGATTCTATGATTCTGTGATTTCAGTTCCCAAACTGGGTAACTTCTTGCTTGAATAGGTAGAGCAGGCTGGTGAAAGGAAAACCTGAAATTTTTTTCAGTTCTTTTAAATGTTACACAATTGCTTCCTTTTAAAGTAAGTTTTCTGGTAGGCTCTCTGATGAAAGGGTAAGCAAATTAACCAGAAAGACCCAGCAAGGATCTGAGGAACAGTGATGAGTGGAGGAACCGTAGTCACACAATCAGTGACAACCTAATCAGTGAAAATTAGAGCACATTGAATCAGCTGCTCCTATGACTACGGAGAGAAAATTATTGTTGCTGGTGTGAAAACCACTGAGATGAGTCAACAGCAGAAACTCTTTGTCTCACGGGCCTTCAGACTAAAAGGGTATAGGACTTAATGCAGGATGGATGGAGGGAAGAGGATTTGTGGATTGTGTAAAAGTTACTATGGGATGTTTCAAGTGAATTGTGGGAATGTTCAATATTTTTTTATGAGGTGCATAAGGGAAGGACTCAAGATGGGGAAGAAGAGTGACTAAGGTGAACTGGGGAGGAAAACTTGAGAAAACATGACAAAACCAGTTTCATTTGAACAGGTAGCTAGTGGGCAGGTTGGTCTCTCCTGATCACAGAGGGCAGGAACAGGTTCAGGCTGTTTGTGAGACTCATGTTTATATGAGAGCTGTGTGTGCTTTTGTGGGTGCCAGTACAGACACTGTTCTTCATGGTGGTCTGTGTGGCCACAGCCACGTTAGCCTTGTGTACACAAATGTGAGTACCTAGCTTCTGGGAACAGGGAGCTGCAGCAGCTTCACATGCACTGAGCAAGATGGGAAACAACCACGTTACTACCATTATCTTTCAGAGAAGTGTTTCAGGCAATCCTTTTGTGAGCTTAGAAAGTTGAGAATTATAGCTCCAAAGATTCTCCATCACTGGAGATATTCAAAACCTAACTAGACATGGCCCTGAGCAACCCGCTCTTGCTGACCCTGCTTTGAGCAGGAGCTCAGACCAGGTGGTCTCTAGGGGTCCCTTTCGCCCTAACTTATCCTGTGATTCTCTGATAAAAAATGTCTGCCTCTCTTTTCCAAATGTCCTAAAAATTATGCAGTAGAAATGTAAACAAAAATGCTAAGTGAAATCTCTATGGAACAAAAGCCACTTCTCCAGAAGCTCTACGGTCTATGTTGCCTTGGTACACAGACCTAGACTTTCCTCACCTATGCTGTGAGCCATGTGCTGGTCATGTAGCTGCACTAAAGCAATGTTCCCAACAAATCTTGTTAGACTGGATTCCTCCCATAGCACTGCAGGTCTGTGGTTCAGAGCTGCCTCAGATTGAAGCACTTGAAAACGTGAAAATATCAGGAAATATATAACATAGTCATCTACAGCAGGATTGTTAGAGATAGATACAATTTAATCAAACTCCCTGTTCTATTGTAGGGCTAGTAGAAGCCAATTAAAATGGAAAAACTAAAACAAGAGACCATTATCAACATAAGGTACAACATGTTTATGGCAAAACATTGCCTCAGTGGAGAAACTGATACTTTCAAAAATAATAAAAAAAAAAAAAAAATCAAAATAAAAAAGTTTTCTATAAACCTCAACTCTTATAATATTTATATTCCACTTGAACAGACTTATCTAAGAAAATACTTCAAAACCAAGAGGAATCACTGAGGCAATTACTCTGCCTTTGCACATATCTCAAGCTAAACAATATACTCAATTACTCCCCCAGCCACATCACTAATAAATGGGTTTTACTGAATCTTACCTTTGAGAAAAACATCCAGGACTGATCTAGAAATATCAAGAGGAGGAGAATGCACCATTACTCTCTCTAAGTAATTCCAGCGGTTAAAACCAGCAACAGTAGAGATGTGTGCTTCATTTCTAACTTGAATGTTCAAATGTGTTTGATTTTAACATCCAGCCATTAGGTCTTGTTATTATTCTCTCTGAAAAATGAAGGAGCCTTTAATATAAAATATTTTCTCCCCATGAAACTTAACAACTGTAAATCACTCAAGACAAGGGTGTAATATACAGAAAAAAAAATACTTTAAAACTTTAAAGTAAATTTGAGAAAGAAGAAGAAACACATCCAAACAAAAGCTCCTGCTTGTTCTTCCTACCACTCTCTAACATATGTAACAGTTAGCATTTGGGATTTTTTTTCTATTTTGGTGACGGTTTTATATTATTTGAGTATATCACACTACTATTGAAACCAAAAGTGATGTAAACTGTACATTTCAGGTGAGTCAAAACCATTATCTAAATCCCAGATATGCTTATTTGGCTATGGACATAAGATTATAAATTCTAAACTGCCACAATAAAGGACTTCAGGTTTAAGCTTCAGCACAGTTTCCTATTTTTATTATAAGTTTTATCGAAAAAGAGGGGAAAAAAAAAAAGCTCTTCCTTTAGTATGTGTGTCTCAGTATGTTTATTTTCAGCTTCCCATGCTTACCTTTTAGCATTATTTAACTTCAGAGACCAATCTTAAACATTATGATTTTTCTTTCTGAAGATATTGATACATTTTCTAGTATTATTATATAGGGACACATTATATCAGAGATAAAGGGACTGCAAAGTGGAGTGGATAGGAGGATATGTGGATATAACTGACAGAATTTATGAAATAATAACACTGATACATATTTTTGGTGAAAGAAAGTAAAAAAGAGCACTAGTCTATCTCTGTGACAGAACACAACTGAATGCAGAAATGTGGTAAACAAAAATAATATGCTAATGGTCTCAAAAAGCACAGCGTGAATGAGCCACTCCTTGTTCTTGTATCATCTAGAAAGTGGACTAAGCAGATCTATACTGAAAAAAACAAGAGTATATCTGACTCATGAAGCCTTCTAAATGGTAATATACCCCGTATGTTGAACATTTTATTTAAGATCATTGCTGTTGATGTACTCCAGGATCTCAGGGGCAAGAAAAAATAAGAAATCTCACAAAAAGATATTTTTGGGTTTTTTTTTTAATTCTTTTATTAGGACATTGAAAGACAGAACAAAAACTAACATAGTGTCATAACAAAAAATACTAGTTATTGCACTGCTTCATTATATTTCCTGAAGAGCCATTATGTTTCAGGCTTATTCAGAAAATCAGGGTTTTTTTCAAGTATTACAGCAGTGAGGGACACCCCCTAGGTAAGCGTACACCATAGGTAACCACTAAGGCCTACTTACAATTATACCCTTGATTCTTTTAGCTTCTGAAAAGCCCTTTTTTCTGCAATAATATTTCTGGTCTCACACTTAAGAACAAGGAAAAGCAAATGTCTCTGCGTTACTACAGCATAACAAATAAATTCCTATTCAAAACAATGTGTGACAAGATAGACAATGAACTTGTCCGATTTTGTGGAGTTGAATGAGATCTAGAATTCATTTAACTATTAATGGAATCATTTTACAATGTCAGATAAATGCATTTAAAGGCAGGAATATATGAAGTGACGTTTGTGTCTACCTTTACAGATATTGTTAAGCAGAGGGGTTTAAATTTGTAAGTGTTCTCATTCAAATTTTATATCTGAGTTTTCTTATTCAAAACAAATATGTAGCAATTACTAAACTCCCTAGAACAAGCTGAGCTCCCACTGAGGAAAAAGTATCCTGCATTCAGAAAGTTTTGACAAAACTTACTCTCCAGTAATATCAGGCCAGATGGTTTAACAGAAAGCGTATTTTGGATCTTGCAGGCTTAAGTTTCCAGGTTCAGAATTTTACCTGGTCTGCATGTTAACCACCTCCACCTTTACAGGATTTCTAAACTGGAGGCTCATTTTGTCAAGAGGTAACCTGCTTCTCATCCTAGGGTGAAACTTAATTTTTCCATGATATATTAAAAGTGAAAACCTACCGAGACCCAGATTCACAAAAAAAAAAGGTGGAACTCAAACCTTACTGAAATTGAAACAGCTTAGGTTTCTAAACACTAGCCACAAAATCAAACAGAATTTAAGAAATCCTAGCAGTTACAGATGATTTGTACCTTTATTTTTCCTCCTTTTGGTTGGACATCAAAACACATTTATTAAAGATCAGTAAATAAAATCAAATTTCTTGAGGTATGATAGCACACAGGTACCCAAAGTACTTAAAGAAAAATCACAGAAATTTTTCTATGGTCATCATTGATCTTACTGAATTTTGAAAGCACCAAAAAGTCATTCCACGCCAGAATGCAAGAAAAAAATTATGCCCCTACAACACCTTGCTTCCATCTTTAGGACATTGTTCCTGCCTTTTAAGCTTTTTATGAACATAAATGAGGCAAGGCAGAGCTGTAGCAGAAGTTCTCCAGGCCTCCACTACACTCAGATCCACGGGGAAACACTCAGGCTAGCCTGCTCCCAAATTCCCAGGACAGCCCGATTTATTATCTTGGCGGCGTCACTTCTCTGTCTCTCTTTCTCTTCTGACCCTTTTTCTGCCTCTCCTAGATGGCTTTGAACTGGTGACAATGAACGATCTTCTGTTATGTGTTTGAATTTGAGTGAAAGCCAAGCAGCTCTGCTATTGTTAGGGGCTTCTAAGCTTTGCTGTGAAAGGTAGTGACAGTAGGATGGTTTAGAGATCACGCTAATATTTTACCTAATGATATCTGTTACTGGGACCCAGCAAGCTGTTATTGGCACATCGCTATATTCAGGGACAGATAATTAATCATTATATCACTAACCAGAATCAATGGTTATAACTTTGAGGATCTTTCTTCAACCTTCCCACTGAATAACTTGTCACTGGCTTCAAGTTTAACCTAACGGGAGACTGTTTAACCTATAAGCCCCAGGTCTGTAGGAAAGTACCCTGGGTTTTTTGTCACTACAATGTTTACCAGAATGCAATTGTATCCCAGTAGCAGAATATATGTGTAGTTCTCCCCGTTTATCAGGGAGCATAGTGATAGGACAAGGGGTAATGGGTTTTAACTAAAAGAGGAGAGATTTAAATTAGGTGTTAGGAAGAAATTCTTTACTGTGAGGGTGGTGAGGCACTGGAACAGGTTGCCCAGAGAAGCTGTGGCTGCGCCCTCCCTGGCAGTGTTCAAGGCCAGGTTGGATGGGGCTTTGGGCAACCGGGTCTAGTGGAGGGTGTCCCTGCCCATGGTAGGGGAGTTTGACCGAGATGATCTTTGAGGTTCCTTCCAACCCTAGCCATTCTATGATTCTCTTTGATTGGAAAAACATCCCTGTTAAACCTTGGACACATAGCACTACCAAAAAAAACCAAACCACCACCTAACAAAAAAACAAACAAACAAAAAAAAAACAGAAAAAAAAAAAACGCCATAAAAGAAAAAGAAAAACACATACACTTTCACTCAAATGCAAAGAGTTATTCTGGGTGACCCTCCTGGCAGTAAGGCAGTAACAACCTTATAATGACACTTTGCTTTTAGAAGCTGGGAAAGTAAAGCATGTGGAGAGAACTATATATATCTTCCAATACTATGATATCTTATTTTTCCTTGAATCACTAGCTATTTGACTTCTGTGATGACAGAGAGTAGTCACTAAAAATAATAATAACAATAAAAAAATTTTTAAAAAGAAAGGAAAGGGAAAAAGAAGAGATAAAAGAAAAAAGGCCTCAGATCTCCACCTTGTGTGGTTGACTCTGAATATAAATACCTTGAAGGACATTTATAAACATTATATAGTTATAAATACTATATAAATACCCTTGAGGATCTTGGTTTAAGACTCTTTCAGTACTACTGGGGAGTAAAATACTGATTTGTGATTCCTTCTGCTTGTATTTTTTGTCATGTTGGAGCATGTCAGGTTTCACTTTGATCTTTAGTTTATCCTCAGAATCCTGTCTCAATGTTTGCTTATTGGAGTCCTTCACAAGAGAACATAAGTGTAACAGCAGGAGCATGACAGTCAGGTCTTTATAGTGGCCAAATATGAGTATACTCTTTTGGGGTTTTTTGCTATTGTAGTGTTAAAACAAAACATGGATTGCATCCTAGTTGCATAGTTCAGTCAAATACATAATGGCTTTCTGTCTGAAGCATAGCGCAAACAAAGGAAAACACATTTGCACATGTATCTTCTGAGCAGTTAGTTCTTAGAAGGTCAGGCTCAGTGCTAAGCCAAGGCTTTTAATCATCGTCTCCATCACATTCCCACTTACATCAAACACTTTCATTTTCTCATTGAGTTAAATTTTCTGTTTCATTTAAAGGGTGGGTCCATCCTGGTGCTTTGTGGCAGCAATGCAGCTTAAGATTGTGAAGCTGAGCTCTTGCCTGTATAGGTTTCATAACCAGACTGTCAGTCCCAGCCTAATTTCTTTGGATATATTTCCTTGTCTCATGCTATGTATTAGAAGCTAGTTGCTTGTTTTCATACACCAAACTCCTAATTAAAAGACTTACTCTGTTTTTCTCCATTGTACCTAATGTCATTAAGTAGCCAGGGAAAAGCATTTTGGTATTTTAGTTGTGTATGTATGAAAACACAAGAGAACACAATTTTGGAAGAACTATTGAAAGACTAAGCTGATATGAAAACATCTCAGCAAATCTGTGACATTAGACATCAAGACAATCACACAGTGAAGTAAAACATGAAAAATTCATATTGAAAAGCCATGGATGATAACCCACATTCCATCAGTTTCATTTATCTTCACTGGATAGAACCCGCTATTTACAGCTCCAAGAACTCAGCCATAGTCCTTTGTGTCTGAGCAGAAATGGTCTAAATTTAAACCGGAATTACAAGGAACTCCAAGGTTTTATTAAATCCAAAGGAGTTTTCTGGGCTCCCCAGCTGAAGACAGACAGGAAACTACTGGAGAGAGTCCAGCGGAGGGCTACCAAGATGGTTAGGGGGCTGGAGCGTCTCTCGTATGAGGAAAGGCTGAGAGAGGTCTGTTTCACCTGGAGAAGACAGAGAGGGGATCTGATCAATGCTGATAAATATCTAAAGGGTGGATGTCTAGAGGAAGGTGCCAGACTCTTCTCAGTGGTGCCCAGTGACAGGAAAGGGGCAGTAGGCACAAACTGGAACGCAGGAAGTTCCATTTGAATATGAGGAAAAAAATCTTTACTCTCAGGGTGATGGAGCACTGGAACAGGCTGCCCAGAGAGGTTGTGGAGTCTCCTCTGGTGATAATCAAAACCTACTTGGATGCATTCCTGTGCAACCTGCTCTAGGTGATCCTTCTCTAGCAAGAGGTTGGACTAGATGATCTCCAGAGGTCCCTTCCAACCCCTACCAGTCTGTGAATTTCTGAATCTGTGAGCTAGGCATTATCAGATGAATTTTTTTAAGGAGAAGGGAAGACAGGAGCAAAAAGCAACTTTTGAGTTTACTACCTGGATACTCTACATTGAGCAAGACAAGGAATTCTGATTTTTGGTATGAACTTCTCATACTCACTATTTGACAAGCAATAAACCAAACTGCTGTTAGAACAATGAGCAAGTTAAGCTAAAATTAAATTTTCAGACTCTGAAAATTTGTAAGGTTTGATTCCTTAGGCTTTGTGTTTAGGAACATTGTTTTTCCATTTGTTTTGAAGTTACAATAGTCAGAGCTGAAGC
This sequence comes from Psophia crepitans, assembly GCA_013399095.1. Lineage (NCBI taxonomy): Eukaryota > Metazoa > Chordata > Aves > Gruiformes > Psophiidae > Psophia > Psophia crepitans. The sequence continues at coordinate 184,327 of VWZZ01006795.1, forward strand.
TCTATCTTTTCCTGTTTATCTCATTTCCCCATGCTGCCATTTCTATTGATTTCATTTAAACCAATACAGTTGCTGAAAGACTGTGAAGATGAATGGGATATGGGAGACCCAAAAAAAGGAAGGGGAAAAAGAAGAAGCAAGCAAGTAATGATTTATTTCTGATACTACAACTTTTCATCTGAATAAGTGAACCGAATACCCAGTAAAGAAAAAAGGGGAAGCAAAAGATAAGCAAAAGAGGAGTGAATAAAAAAGGGAGAAAGAAAGAAAGAAGGAGTGCATACCACCTCCAGCAGCCTTGATTTTTCACCAGTACAAGCTATGACAAACATAATTGACTTTTTATGTTGGCAGCTGCTGCTCTTTTGACAATAATAGGCAAAGAGCGTAATATTACTCTGGTTTATCCATGACATTAATTAAACATTCAGCTCTGCATCACCCATAATGATTCACTACCCCTGCCTAGTGTAATAAATATACATTCCTACTTCATTATGAAGGGTAAAAGTGAAGCATAGAGTCCATGCCATAACAAATCATTTTGCAAGCAATTCCACTTCATCCAAATGCTTTACAGGAGATGAAAGTCAGTGAAGCATAAAGGGCTTTCATAAGACCATCTCAATCTACACCACAGGCAAATGGCTTCAGAAAGCATGTTTGTGCACAAGAGTTTCTTTTCCTTTCCAAGTAAGTTCAAGACAAGCTGGTTAAAACATATGGCTATGGGAGGCAATGGGATTCACATTTCAGCATAGGAACTGATTGAAAGTCCAAAGAATGGATCTAATACAAAGCCTATTAATTTAATTAGAAAAAATTTTACTGTCTACCACCAGCATTCATCAACTTTCCATGAGTATGAAAGCTTACCTGTTCAGGAGGCAGTTAAAGGATAGACCATACTTCGAATGATGTTTTACTGTATTCAACAGAATGAAAGGTATGTTATACCTGAATATCCCAGCCTACCGTGTTTCCAAAAGCGCGTGAATTTACAGATGTCCATATGAATGGATGGAGCACTTATGGTACTTTTGTATATTCGATGTACAAATTATTACATCTTCACTGAAAATAATGTATAAAAGGTATAGAGTACTTCAGCTGAACATTTAGCCAACTATCTAAACTTCATAATATCAAATAATGTTAAGAAATTTTCAATTTGAATGTGTGATTGCAAAACTGTTTTGAACACTTAAGCAGCCTAAGAAGTATCACCCTGCAAATTATTATTTGCAAATGTGCTTGTGTTACAGTGTCATCGTATCTTCTGTTTCCTTACCATTGAGCACAGTAGGGTTCATTTTGAAATGACAGTGCTAATATCTAATAGCAATATGTTGATAGTTCTATGAGGATTTTTTTTATGATTCAGCAACCATTATAACTCCTTGCCTAAGGAGCAGAAATAATATTGAGAAAACATCCAGCCCTAGTCCTGATCTTCAGCAAAATCAGTGCTTTCAATTTTGAAGTGCAGAGACTAGGAAGCCTACGAAATATTTACGAGAAAGCACACCATGTCTGTAGCAGTTCTAGTCTGTGACTGCAACATATGGTTTATAAATTGAAACAGGTGTGGGAGAACAGGTGCTCACAGGCATTCAAGGGCATAGCTGGAATTTACCATGATGGAGAAAAAAAAGAAAAGAAAAAAGAAAAGAGAAAAGAGGAAAGAGAGGAAGGAGGAAGGAGGAAAGAGAAGGAGGAAGGAGGAAAGGAGGAAAGGAGGAAAGGAGGAAAGGAG
>VWZZ01006795.1:191465-363271 GCA_013399095.1 Psophia crepitans
GGGGGGGTGGGCGGGGACAGGGAGGGAAGAGGAGAGAGAGGGAAAACAAAATGTTCTTGTCAGGATATTAAAACTTTTCTGCTTGCCTGCTTCATAGACAATTAGGAAAGCTTCCCTCTTTTATGTCCTTCTGCTAACCTCTGAATGGATGTTCTTCTTCATCCCCAGGTGTCTGCAAGGGGCATTCCTCCCTCCTGAACCACTAGAAAGTGTGACAAAACCACTTTTGAGTTTTCACAGAGCGGAGGGAATCACTGACTGGAGTGTATCTCATTATTTCTGAGCTCAGATCCCCAGATGAATGCAACAACCTGTGCCCATGTGCTCTCACCTACATGACTGGGGATTTTAACTCATTGGCTTTAACAACAATCTAACTTAGGAGAAAAAATTTCCCACTGCTTTTACCCTAAAACAATCTCTGAAAGAAAATGCATAATTCTGTAGTTAATTGCTTTGGTTAAAAAAAAAAAGCACCAAAATGGCTTTTCCAACTTGGGTCCTTCCCATGGGCTGCAGCTCTTCACTAACTGCTCCAGCGTGGGTCCCTTCTGTGGGCTCACAAGTCCTGCCTGCAAACCTGCTCCAGCGTGGGCTCCTCTCTCTCCACAGGTCCTGCCAGGAGCTTACTCCAGCACAGGATTCCCATGGGGTCACAGCCTCCTTCAGGCGCATCCATCTGCTCTGTTGTGGGGTCCATCCATGGGATGCAGGTGGATAACTGGGCTTGTTTAGTCTGGAGAAGAGGAGGCTCAGGGCAGACCTTATTGCCCTCTACAGCTACCTGAAAGGGAGTTGTGGTGAGCTGGGGGTTGGCCTCTTCTCGCAGATAACTAGTGACAGGACAAGGGGAAATGGCTGCAAGTTGCGCCAGGGGAGGTTCAGGTTGGAGATGAGGAGAAAATTCTTCTCTGAAAGGGTGGTCGGGCATTGGAACGGGTTGCCCAGGGAGGTGGTGGAGTCACCATCCCTGAGGGTGTTTAAGGAAAGGTTAGATATGGTACTTAGGGACGTGGTTTAGTGGGTAATAGGTGGTGGGGGGATGGTTGGACTAGATGATCCTTGAGGTCACTTCCAACCTTAATGATTCTATTCTATTCTATTTGATTCTATTCTATTCTATTCTATTCTATTCTATTCTATTCTATTCTATCTGCTCCACTGTTAACCTCCACAGGCTGCAGAGGGACAGCCTGCCTCACCACGGTCTTCTCCACAGGCTGCAGGGGAATTTCTGCTCTCTCTGGCTGCTGTTGTGCAAGTAGGGTTTTTCCCCCCCCTTTTTAAATACGTTGTCTCAGAGTCACTACCACCATCCCTGATGGACTCAGCCTTGGCCAGCAACAAGTCTGTCTTGGAACTGGCTGGCATTGGTTCTGTTGGACATCAGGGACACTTTTCACAGAAGCCACCCCTGCAGACCCCCCACTACCAAAACCTTGCCATGCAAACCAAGACATCTGTTAAAATCATCAGTCTGTTAAGGAAACTTTTACTAAAACCAATGCATCCAACTTTAACAAAAATTCCCAATAAAGGCTTTCTACTAAAAGTTTAGAAATATTTGGAATATTTTAGTTTAGCTTAAATTTTGCAAACTCTGCAGAGCTTAATTTGTCACCACATTTTTTGCACAGCTCTGCTACTAGCATAGTGCGGTATTCATATTCTCTTTCAAAGCTCAGCATATAAAATTTTTTTTTTGATGGCTTTCTAGAAAATGCAGCCTTACAGCTCTGGTAATAAGGAATGCCTGCCAGCAAAATCCCTGCAATGATCATCACCAGCACAATTTAAGAGAGTCCAACTACTTTAGTAATTCTCTCATCAATTTCGGTAAATGTTCACTTTAAAACATAATTTATTTTGTAATTATGCAGTCAGAAATATGAGCATATTGATTTTTGTGGGGAACTGCTGTTCTTCAACAGTTCTCAGCTTCATCATTACTTAAGCTGCTTCTGATTTTCTTGTACTTCTTACATATGTAAATTTTAACCTTCCAGACATTTTTAAAATTTTTAAAAATACTGGGGTTTTTTTTCAAAAAAAATATACTAATTTCAAATTCAAGATATATATATAAATTATTTTTTTCTCTTCCCCTGGAAAAATTAAACTTTGGTGAGGTTGGAGGTATAAACAAAAATCAAAAAGGTTGTAAAAAACCAAATAATTTACTTTAGCTAGAAGTCAGAAGAATTCCTCCAAGAGAAAGTCTTAAGAAAGCTATGTATAGGAGATACTGCTCTTATCATATATTAAAAAGAAAATACAGTTTTGTTTAAACCTCTTACAATACTTACCATTAAACCTAGATAATGAGTATTTGGTAGAATTCTCTTCTTAAACCCTACATATAGCTATTTGAAAAACAAACAAACAAACAAAAAAACCCAAAAAACCACCCCATCCAACACCGTGTGCTGCTGTCTTTCCATTCAGAATATCAGCCTTTGGAATAGCCAGGTAGTAAATTAATCATCAAATCTCCTTTTAAAATCACATTTACTGCCAGAATTTAGGAGTCAAAGCTTTTACAACATTGGTCTTCTTTAATTTTTGCTCCTATTCACGAGTCCTCAGGATTAGGAAACCGCAGTTTTTACATGGGAAATGCAATAACCATTAGAAAATGAGACTAGCAAAGCTCAATCCATTTATGCAACTGAAATTTCACATTGGCATCCCAGCTAATTACCGTCTGCCTTCCTGATGCCCATAAGTCTTACTCATAAACTGTACCAGCTCACTCACAACCCTGTGTGTGAAACTAAATTGTCTCACTTATAGCCAGTGGGGCATTTACAAGCTGCTTTCGTTTTCTGTCTTCTCCTATTTGGTCAGATTAATATGTTTTACTCCAACCTTCAGCTACCAAGTCAGATTACACAGTTTCATTTCTATCTACACTGCAGCTGCTGCACAGCAATATTTTATGTCTTCTGCTTGTTTACAACAAAAATTCAGTTTAGGGTGATGAGTTCTATGAGTAGGAAACCTAGAAAAACACAAAACTCCTGTCCAGACTTTCAGGTGTCTTACATGTAGCATGTTGTCTACCTTGGGTCCATGATTCAAACAAAATCACCTATAAGTATTACACAATCTAAGCCTCTTTCCTATCATATGAGTAAAGAATTCATTTTCCTTTACAAGATCCCTTGTATTTTCCTGTATATAATCTAGTCAACAGTGGCCGGCTTCCTGGCACTATCTATATTTCCTGGTTCCACACTGAAAACACTATTTACATAAAACCAGCCTCTCTGAGTATTTCCACCACCTCCCTTATTAAGATTTGCTTTCAGAACCCTGCAGTTTAAAACAAAACAACAACCCAAACAAAAACAACAAAAATCTCTTCTAGAGATAGATTGACTATGAGCAAACTGAAAAGACTGCTCGGTAGCGAGACGATTAGGCTGTTTACAGTTTCCTGCTCTGACTCAGATTTCTGATGTGAACGTAAGCAATATTTTCCTCCTCTATGTGGGCAAAATTCCCAAATCAAAGTGAAGTTATAAAGAATAATTAATTTATTGCTTTTAAGATGCAATTATTACGATGATGAGAGAAACATAAAATCATTGTTTTCAGAGAAATAATGTTAAATTGTTACATATATCCAAATAAATACTAAACTAAATATTTTCTGATGCTCACAACAGTTGTCATCTTCTCCTTTCACTTTGCTTTTAGCCCTCTCTGCCTTTCCAGTGTAGAAACCCGCCTGCTTCTTCCTGAAACTTGTAGACTGGCTTTATAACATTGCTCAGCTGCCCTATTCATTAGCACCCATTGCCCTTCCCTGTTTTCAAATTCTACCTCCACTAAATCACTGAAAAAAGACTCCAGGAAAAAAGAAAATATTTTTATCTCGCATAATTTTATTCTATAGACCAGCCTCTCAACTGGTCAGGGTAACACAGAAGCAAGACCTGAAGCTGTCTTTACTACCAGACATTGTGCCCTTATATTCTCATTATTTTTGGTTCTTTCAGTAGTTATCCTTACTATAACATTATGCTTTCTATCATCTGCCTGAACCTATTTTTATTACTTCTTGTTTGCTTCCACATGTTTAGCAAATTATATCTTGTAATATTTTTGTATAATTATATTTCAGTAATGTCACTGAGTTTTATATTCACTAACTACTGCCATAAATATGAAACTTCAGTAATTTCCAGTGAATCTTTTCATTTTTCCATTAGAATACAGTTTAATCTTTTCTTCTGTCTAGGTCCTTACAATCTGAGTTTATTTGTTGTAACATTTGGTGCTCTCAAAGTCAGTGCCATACACTGTAAAGTTGCGTTATGCCAGTACTTCGCGCTATATTCAAGGTGAAGTGTAACTGTAATTTTAGGTGTAGTATATCCACCATTGCTTGATTTTATCCTCCTAACAGTACAAACTGAGGAACGTGTTTGTCTTCAGCACTATAGCTGCACTACACTTAGGCTCAGGACAGACTTTTCACGCAATAACTCCCAAACCCTTTTTGTTTCTTAGCCAGAATTCTGTAACATATTTCCTTTTTGTACACACAGTATTTTTTCATTTGATTTTGTGATTTATTATCACATGCTTGCCAGGAGACCTCTGCATTTACAATCAACCCACCCATCTAAATCTTTCTGCATTTTTTTCTATTTATGTTTCAGGCTTAAAAAAGGTTTTTCTTCCTTGGATTTTTTTTTCCCCCTAAATGTTACTATAGAGTAATAGATCATCTTCCTATTACAGAACTAAAAGATCTACACTATGTTCTTGCATTGTTTGGGAAAAGAAAAGAGACAGTGGGAAGCAATAAAGAGGTATAATCCAATGTCACGTTCTGGAAAGAAAAGTGTCTAACATTATCATTTATGGTGACAGAAGCAGTGTTTCTGTGAAGGATAAGGGCAGATTATGATCACTGTTTATCAGTTTCCTGTAATAAATAGTCCACAGAGTAGCTATCAGGCCAAATTTTTGCAAATCTGCATTGGAAGGCCTTCACATCATACCAACTCTTCACTAACTATGATTCTTTCAAACTTAAGCACTTAGGAAAGTGTCTCTTTATTTATGATACACTTTGTATTTTTCTATTGCATATTAGAAAATACCAGGAAAGTAATTTATATAAACTGATATAAACTGGAACTGATTTGACCTTACTAGTTAAGGTGTAGTATTTCAAGGATATATACATTTGGAGTATTTTACCCATTCAAAATCTGTCAAGCAAGTATTTTCTCTAAGAGACAAAGATATCCTCTGTTACTTGGGGAAAGGTGTGGATATTCTCCTTTCTTCCAGGGCAAGTCCTAGGGATGAGGCCACAGTCACATCTCTATTAACACAAGAGATTCAAACATTTTCAGAAGGCTGAGGCCAGCCTTTATGTAAAGTTAATTTCAGAGCAAGTGTGGGTACCAAGATAACCTAGGTAGAGAAGAAATAACAGAGAAAAACTTATGTTGCAACAAAGAACATTTAATGTGTGGGCAATCTAATCCAATAATCATATTGATTAGAGTTAGACAATTTAAAAGCACATGGAGGCACAAAGGAAGAAGAAGCAGGTGATGTGACAGACAGAACTTCAAGATCTGAAAGATAAGGGTCAACATTGTGTGGTGAACTTGCCAGAGCCCTTGACAGGTAAAGAGAATAGGAGCCAGAGATCTATGCAAGATTAACAGAGGTTGAAAGAGAGGGGAGGAGAAAACAGAAGAAAGATGATAAAGGCACTGCATCATTAAAGAAAAAACCAAACACCTCAGTGTCCTAAGAAATAACACAAGGATCTAGACTCCTCTGTAGCAACTAATGAGACCTGACAAATCTGCTCAGCTGTAGCTTTGCTTATTAGTAGTAACTACTAAGCAAATGTAATGCATTCTTTAGCCTTTGATAATAAAGTAGTAGAAGGAGTGACATGGTGCACTTCTGCTTTAGCGTTTCTCAGCAAGAGAGAATAGTGATTTGCTTTCATTGTGAGGATTCCCTCTCCCAATTGCTTCAGCCTACATCTAGAGGGTGGACAGAAAGTGCACCCTTAATTTGCAAGCCTAGCTGGTGAATGGTATGTGTTCCCTCAATCAGCAGCCCAGCCGGTGACTGGTGGCAATCAAAACGGGTTATAATGCTAGCTATGTCTTCGCTGTTCCGGATTATGAAAACCTGCCATTCACTGGGCCCTAAAGATGTCAACTATTTCAGCTACAAACATTCCAGCACTCGCAAAGGGAACGGATAGAATGATTTGCTACTGCTAAGCATAAGGCAGGATCACAATTACTAACAGGCATAGCCTGTACTTTCTGCTGGCTATTTTAAGGTTAACATCTTTTTGCTACCTGCAAGGAAAAGCAGTATTGTTCCTAAGGATCCTTGGACAAGATATTCTTTTTTCCATTTACCCTTTTGTGGTAGAATTGCAATGATTTCATTTTAGATATAAAACATACGGTTCAAAAATACAATGATGCAAAATAACAGATTTAAAAATGTCTTTATGTAAGTTCTGATGTCAGCACTTGTCTAGAAATATGGTAAGGACCTGATCAGTTCCTATTGGATAGTCCGCTGAAGCTGAATTAAACTCATATGAATCCCCCTGTAAATTACGTTGCTATCTCAGAATTAGATTAGGCTATGAGGAAAAAAAAAAAAAACAAAACACTCATGCAGGAAAAGAGTGTGTTTCTTGATGCAGAAAGAATATTGTGCTTTGCGAAGATGGTTACCGCAAACAGTCCTGCATGAACTATATGGAAATGGATTTTATTTCAGTACATTGCATTATAGATCCTAATCCCAGCCTTGTCATTATAATTTGTCATACAATTATGTGTGGGTCCTATCTCTCTAAAGATTCTATCTTTTACTGCCTCTGACTGTCGTCTGTGAGAAAGTTCTCAATCATAATGCAAAAGACTTTCCAAACCCAAAAGTTAATGACCATAGTGATAACTGTTATTTATGCATTCTACTCCCCAAAACCTCTGAAGCATCAATGACATCTGCAAATTTGGAAAGGCATATGCCTAGGCATGTGCTAACAGTAGTTTACTGGCAGCAGCACAATGATGTATTTTGGACCCTTTTACCTTAAGGATCAGTCTTTTGTAGACTTCTCAAGTGGGTTTTTTTGGCTCGGTTTGCAGTAGCTTACTTCAAAATTAATTTGGTGATCATGTACCTACTCCTAAAACAAGAATCTAAGTTACAGAATACCATGGTGACTTTGTTCACTGTCTCCACAGAAAACTTAAAGGTAGCGTAAATAGAGGGACAGACAGACACTCTCGTCCTAGGCTGGTTTTAAATAATTAGGGCAGGACTTTAGTGAAACTAAACTAGCTGTGAAAACATGGATTGTTCTGACTGCTCCATTTTCTGACGTCTCCCTTTCAGCATGATGTTCTAAGAGACAAAGTATTCTTACACTATGTGAGATCTTTCGTGCTGAATGCATAATTTATCTACGTACTTCCTATTTCGGTATCTATTGTTTTGAAGAAGTCTCTTATTCAAATTTTTAAAGAAAAAAATCTTTCTCAAATTATTTGCTGCAGTTCAGGGTTAACCCTTGAAGTACTCTGCCATTCATATTCCACACAGCAAATCAATGACTGCTGCTCATTTGCGATTCCTGCCAAGCCGCTACACTCTACTCAGACTGAAAAGTAGCTCAAGACCCTAATTTGGTGACAGCTGCCGGGAATACTGTTCTGTAAACTGAATAGCCAAAAAAAAAAATATTCTATTAGCTAACAGCACACAGTCTTCTGAGATCTTATTTGAATATAGGTGGTGATAGCACATTTCCTTGTAACCCATATGCACTTCACAATATGCTGAATTTGTACTTACTGCAGTCATTATAGAGCTTACATTTCTTTAAATTAAGTTCATACAGATTCTTGCAGGATCAGGATCAGAGTTCAAAATTAAGCAGTCAAATGAAAGCGCAAGTTATTTTGTTAACTGGTTCACATCAGCTGAAGTAGTAGATGGTTTTGTTCAGACTAAATAATGATAATTCAGGAAGCTAGAATATGCATCCATTGGAGTCAGTAAGTTAGAACACTTCCTAACACAGGGAGCAAAACCTTGTATGTCGTAACAGCCAAAAAATCATGCTTTTCGTAAATAGATCAGTCTTCAGATTAGAATTCTTTATGTTTCTTACCTCCACTACTTTTGTTGGAATTCTCTTCTACACTTCGCTGCCTTACAGTGCATATCTCTTTGTCCCTACAGCATTTTTTTTTCTTTTTTTAAAACCTAAACAGCTCCTATCATTCTTTGTTGTTAAAAACACGGTGTATTTATGAGGAACATTCATTAGCTCTCAGCCCCTGTTCTGTAGTCTAAAGAAACCTATTTTAGTCTCATACTGTAAGATAGATATTTTCTATTGATTCTGATATCCTTCTGTGCCCTTCTCCAAATCCTTTCAGAAAACATGTGATCAGACCTCTACGTACAACGGTGCTTGTTATACGTACCTAGCACAGGGTGCTTTATAGCACAGCCAAGCTGGTATTTCGTGTCCAATTCTGCATTAGTAGCTTAAGCTGACTCCCTTCAGAAAAAGTAATTTGGGTAATTCACAAAAGTTGATCAGTGAGATCAGTGGTATATATCAATGAGTACCATCCGATTGTGTTGCCAGATCCAGCCATGGGGAAGCAGGAATAAGGGAAGACTAGAGTCACTGTTACACCATGTGTTAAACTTCAGAAAGCTTAAAAAATTTGCAGTTTTCTGTCTCCTTTCTTAAACTCAGTTGCAAACTGTAACTCCATGCTCTCAACCCCACAGGCTATGATACAGGGGATAGCAACAAGCACCCAGGAGCTGGAGAGGTAGTCATAGATGAATCTAATAAGAAACAAAAGTATTGCAGCTAGACTCTCTCACTTTCCAATGCCTTTTCTATTGCTGCAAGTATTTTACTATTGATTTTCAGCTAGATTCTTAACAATTTTCAGAGGGGAGAGGAGTTGGGGTTTGGCTTTTTTTTTAAATAAAGCAAGTTCTGAAAAAGGAGCATCAAAGTGAGAAACTGAGAGTAATATCTCTTTCTCTAATTTAATTAGGTTAATATGTGAGGGAAAGGTTTAGTGCTTAAGCAGGTACACAGCACCCCGTGAAGCAGCAGGTGACAACTGATGAGACTGAGCGTTAGATATTGTCCTACAAATGTGTTTTTCAGGAACAAAAGGAAACTTACTGCAAAAGCATCCATTAAAGACCTAAGAAATAGAGTACTTGAAATACACTGGATTTAGGCAAGCCCTTTCATGTACGTTTAAATTATCGATGGACTAGAGTAAGGTCTCCAGAGGGGGCTGGCAGGTTTCGCAGCCAGTGTTCAAGCCCTGTTTTAACATTGTGAACAAGAACTGGAACAGGCCTGAATGTAGGGTTTTCAACCGTGTGTAATAAACAATGTCATTATCCCCTACAGCGGGAAGATAGGCCTCCTGCTGCATCTTGAGTCCCTCTCTGTAGTTAAAAGACCGATTCAGAGCAGGAAGCTAACCTCGGTGCCATCAGCCAGCCTCTGGAGATGACGTTTTTCTTTCCAATGCCCTCCTTAACCTCCCGGTTTAGGCACCTATGACTATCCCAGAGAAAATCTCACCCATGTCTCACAGAAGAGTCATTTGAGAATTTTCCCTGTGTTCAAGTTCAACTTTTTCCCGAGATTATTAATGAAAATTTTACATGGCATCAGTCACAAGACTGACCCTGGAGGAATTTCATTAATAATATTTCCCCTTCAACAAAACCCATTATCATCTCTTCTTTCACTGGTTCCTGATTTCCTTATAATTCTTGTGGCAATCTCTGTCTTCAGTAGTTTAACCACTAATTGCCTGTGTAAAACTGTAGTAGATTTACTTCTCTATTACTATTCAGACAAAGACAACCAGTTAACCAGGCATAGTGTGTTTTTGGGGAAATCTGTATTTCATTTTAACCTTTTTTCCAGGTGGGATACTTCCTTGTCTTCCACTGACCTCAAGTACTTTCAATTGTTCTTTTCTCCAAGAAATTTCACAAAGCCTTGCAGGTTATTGAGCTCAAATAAATAGTTCTGTAGTCATGTGACATGTTTTTGCCCTTTTTTTACACTGAAATTTGATTGCATTCAGATTTTGAGGTCTAGGTTCAGTGTAGTACAGTATAGGAACAAAAAAGCAGATTATCCATCTTTTTGAGCATACAGGTTGCATTTACACCAATAACTACAGTCAACCTTAAAGTTGCTTTATGCTCTCTTTGTATCAATCAGGGTGAAGGACCTCATATTTCTCAGTTGAACAGTCAGAAATACTGAGCAGGAATGATGCTGTAGGTATAGTCTATTCATCTTGACAGCTCAGTTTAAACTTGATAATTCCTTACGCTTTTGTTCAATGCTAGATTATTACTCTTGAATTTATGAAAGTGTGATCCATGTGCTACAACCAAATAAAAGTGCAGGAAGTGAGTATGTTATTTTAAGAGAAAACATTAAGCGAAGGGGAGCTGTATTCTGCCAACAGATTGTGGCATACAAAGAACACCAGAAAATGAAGTTATTTACTGGTAGTACGGCAGCGTAACAGTGAAACATGTTGCCTACCCATGCCCTGTAGTGTGGTGACCTATAAATCCTGAAGTCATTATCTCCATCCTGGCTGTCACCCAAACTGCCCTGTCCTGCAGTCCTGCCACACTCACAGCAACGCTAACGTTCACCTCCTTTTCTCACCCTAAACCTGCTCCTTTCGATGACACGTCTCTCAGCTTTGCAGGGTACGATGAGACAGTCAGCATCATTCTCACTGCACAAAAAAACCTTAAGCTGCAGCTTTCTCACATCCCCTTCGCTCCTGCATGAAGCACAGAGCAGCCTAAAAAACACCCTGCATCAGAGAAAGGCTTCGCTTGGCATATGGATAATACAACATGGACAAAACAAGTATGAGCGATAGGTAGGACACACATGAAGAACGAGGTTCAGATAGCCTAGAGGGGACTGTGTCAGCGCAGATAGACCTGTGGTAGTAGCTTGCTCAGGAACAGAAAGACCTGATACGGTTGTGAATGTGATTCCTAAGCTTTCCTACAGCTTTACAAACAGCCTGCCAGTGCATCAAGAATATTTTCACAAAAATAAGGACATTTTAACAGTGTGGCTGTGTATTCAAAAGCAGAGGGAAAAAAAAGAGGTGTTTAAATATGCCAAAATAATTTAACAAAAAATAGAACTTGTATGTGTGTTCAAAAAATAGCTAATAACACAAATGGCCAGATAGGGAAAAAAAATAAGATGCAGATGGGAACTAAACTGGCATTTCTTATCTTCTGAGTGCTTGACTTCGCAACCTTAATACTGCAGGTTTTGAATGTGTAATTTCCTTGTTTTGTTTTAAGAACCTACAGCCACAGAAAACACAGCACACAGAAGACTTATTAGCAGGGTCAAAAGTTGGATTATCACTTAATTTTACATTTTTGTAGAGATTGCCTCTCTCTTCTTAAAATGTTTGATTCTGTTTAAAAGCTGAAAAATGCCTCAAACAAATAAATCCACTAGTAGCCTCCACATTTTATTTAAAAAGTTCAGAGAGGAAAGGCTGTAAAGAGGCTTTTTCTGACTACTTGAAAGCACCATTTACATAGAGATTAATACATTTGAGACATTCCACGGGACACAAATCTGTTTAATTGGCTTCTCTTGACTGTAATCATTCTACCCAAGATATTTTTTTCAGCACTTGAAAAATGACAGACAAAAAATCCAGTTTGTAATCATCTTGCTGAACCATACAGCAGTCCTCTATTAATTTTCCATTGATACCTTCTTTGCTCATTGCCTGAAAGTTCAGCCCTCTCTGTGAAGTTATGATGTGAGAAAAAAGTAAGAGTCATCTCTACAAAGCAATGGATTATGTGAACGGCTAGCTAGATGCCGTGCAAACCTCCATGCTGGTAACTGCCACCAGCTGACTCAGAAACTGTCAAAAGCTTCTAATCTGCTTCGCTTTTGCCTCATTTACTGCCACATTTCTGCTTAATGGTGAAATCTTGACAAGGCATTGCTGTGGCTTTGTTTCAATTTAGTTTATACACTGATGTAGCTATACCACAGCTTTGGCAGCTACTGAAATATACTTCATTCTCCCGTACCCCCAGTGATTTTACAGCCTTCATAATGTTCAGATCTTATCAGCCACTGAATTTCATCGTCTCAGATAAGCGAAACTTTCCATTCCTTCCTGTTCTTTACCAGCAAAAATTCCTTTTTATCATGATTTTCTAACCTTCATCTTTAGAGCATTTGTACTGAGGTCAGAGAATTTGTCATCTTTCCTTCTACAGAGATGCTCCTGTGCATCCTAAGGAGACTACCAAATAGTTCTCAGAGGACACAACACGCTAAACTCCAGCTAGGAGGATTTCTTTGCAAGATCATTATTCTATGAAACTTCTTGCATGATATTTATTCAATCAAATTAATATTGACTTCTCTTATGCCATTCCCATCAAAAGTAAAATATTCAAGTGGTGCAATAAAGTGAAAAATAAGAGTTGGTGTATAAGGATCATGCATTTTAAAAATAAATTGTTAATCTGTCAATAAAATCAATAAATGTTTGTGGGTTTTCCTGTCTATGGAAAAGATAAATATTTTACTGTAAATATAAAGAAGACAGTTGCAAATTTTACTTGTCACTGCAAAGGCACAATGTATGGTATATTAACCTTTCAGTCTGTAAGCAATTGTCTATCTATTGGCACTAACTGACACCACCAAGCATCCTACTTGTGTCAAGAAAAAAAATTATTTGCTGCTGAATGCATGATGAGGCCAGTCAAAGGGAAATTAAGTTGAAACCACTTTCTTCTTAGCCTGCCTCTCAATTAGAGTCAATTTTTAAAACTTTATAACTGAAATATTCCTAACAAATAATAGTCTATCTAGAAAGCATTCACTGAAGATGCTTTTTAACATATTGCACAATGTCTGTAGAGCTGCTTAATCCTGTAATTGACATCAGGTCTTCCTGCTGATTTTTTGAGAAAATCCAGCTCAGGTAAGACAGGTTTTTTCAGTCTTCTTTCAAGACACAAAACCGAAGAAAAGTATATTCAAGAGGGATGTTTGAAGTAGCATGCAGGAGCCGAATCCTGTTAACAAATAATGAAAAGTGTGTTTAAATCCCATAAACCTCACTCTTTTCTTTTTTAATGTTTATAAACTGTTTACTGAAATAATAGTGTTTCAGTTAGAGATGAATGCAACACTGAAATATTTCTTCTTTAAGGGAAAATATAAAAGGTAATGCTTTTTTCCTAATAAGATTTGTACTTAGTTACTGCATAGCACTGCTGATGTTGAAGGTTTAAAGCTGAGTAACAGTAAGATTTTATTAATGTTTAGTGACAGCGTGCCTAGCAGAAAGGATGGAATTGATGGATAGTCATGCTTTTTTACACCTCTTGTTCTGTGACTCCATTGTCTCCGTGGAGCGCAGAATAAGACTCTCAGCTAGGCACACGTAATAAGCCCAAGTTTTCCGACACCGAAAGGGATGCTACGGTAATTTCATCCTGTACACTCAGTTCTCATTCCTCACATCATAGGGGTTTTAGGCACAGAAGTAATCGGTTTTGTCGAGTTTTTTTAAAGTCAGATTAGTTCGCTAATTCCCAATTCACCTAAAATGAACAAAGACTTGCGCTGACACAGCACAAAGAGGGGGAGGTGCTGCAGGGAAGGAAGGAGAAAAAATAAAAGTCAACAGGCACTGAGACATAACACTTTGTACCATGAAACTGCAGCTTAAATCAGGAGCAGCTTAATTTCTCTAGAGTGGAGAATGAGCAGCAGCTGTAATTACTGCCTGTAAGTGCAAACATTCACTCACTCCCCTGCCTCGGAGAGGTTGAGCTGCTGCTGGCCATTTAAGACAATTCACAGTTCCCTTGCCAGTGTAAACAGTTATATCCAATAATGCCTCTCACTTCTTCTACCTTTTAAGAGGAGCTTCTTTGTTAACCTGCATCATTTCAGTGAACTGGTTTATATCAGGTCTTGCAAAGGCAGAGACAAAACTGAATGGGCTGCAAACTGCAGAGCAGGCACAGAATAGCCTCTGGTTAAGCTGTAGCCCACAGACTGGTGTAGCTATAGGCAGTAATGGACAGTTGTCTACCTAGACTTTAGTAAAGCCTTTGACACCATTTCCCACAGCATACTTCTGGAGAAACTGGCTGCTCATGGCATATGCTTCACTGGGTAAAAAGCTAGCTAGATGGTGGGCCCAAAGGGTTGTGGTGAATGGAGTTACACCCAGTTGGTAGCCGGTCACAAGTGGTGTTCCCTGGCACTCAATTCTGGGGCCAATTCTGTTTAATATCTTTATCAATGATCTGAATGAGGGGATCGAGTGCACCCTCAGTAAGTCTGCAGATGACACCAAGTTGAGTGGGAGTGTTGAGGGTAGGAAGGCTCTACAGAGGGATCTGAACCGGCTGGATCAATGGGCCGGCCAACTGTATGAGGTTCAACAAAATTAAGTGCTGGGTCCTGCACTTGGGTCACAACAACCCCAAGCAACGCTACGGGCTTGGGAAAGAGTGGCTGGAAAGCTTCCCAGCAGTAAAGGACCTGGGGGTGTTCATCGACAGCCACCTGAATATGAGCCACCAGTGTGTCCAGGTGGCCAAGAAGGCCAAGAGCATCCTGGCTTGTATCAGGAACAGTGTGACCAGCAAGACTAGGGAACTGATCACCCTTCTGTACTCAGCACTGGTGAGGCCGCACCTCAAGTACTGTGTTGAGTTTTGGGCCCCTCAGCACAAGAAAGACATTGAGGTGCTGGAGCGTGTCCAGAGAAGGGCAACGAAGCAGGTGAAGCGTCTGGAGCACAGGTCTTATGAGAAGCACCTGAGGGAACTGGGGTTGTTTAGCCTGGAGAAAAGGAGGCTGATGGGAGACCTTATCACTCTCTACAATTACCTGAAAGGAGGTTGTAGCCACGTGACTGTCAGTCTCTTCTCCAAAATAACAAGGGAAAGGGCCCCAAGTCATGCCAGGGAGGGTTTAGATTGTATATTAGGAAAACTTTCTTCACCAAAAGTGTTATCAAGCACTGGATACAGGTTTCTCAAGGAAGTGGTTGAGTCACCATCCCTGGAGGTATTCAAAAGACATGTAGATGTGGTGCTTAGGGATATGGTTTGGTGGTGGGCTTAAAAGTTCTAGGTTAACAGTTGGACTTGATGACCTTAAAGGTCTCTTCCAAGTGAAACAATTCTATGATTCTATGACTCTATGATTCTAATTGAGAATGATGGATGCTGGACCAAGTGTCCCCAGTGTTCACCACTGAAAAGGGCTCCATGACAACCTTAGGTACCTTTCCAGCATTTTTTTTTCACTTGTATTCAAAAAGTTTTTCCTATTTTGATTTCAATATTTGTTTTCAGAATTAAACATATTTAACGTCCTTATCCATTGGACAGTACTTGGCTTCTAAGATTTATAAAAGGATTTTGAAGACAGGTCTGGCTCTACTCTGAGGGGAGAAGGCAAATCTTCTAAGCAGCCATGAATGTAACCCAAGGGCACACACCTTCTCAAGGAGGCTTGGTCATCGGCCTCCTGTACCGTAGGTCAGTGCACTGTTGACAAGCAAGTTTGACTCATGTTCTCATCTCCCTCTTGCTGGTTCCTGTTTTCTGTACATGTACCAATAACACCAATTGAAATATAGATAAAATATGACCCTAAACTTTGCAAGATTACATATATTTTACGTACTGTCACTTCTGAAGCTGATACCAAAAATCTACTTGCTATTGACCAAGTGGAAATTTCCACTTATGTCATAGTTTTCTAAAGCATATGATGGTTTTTAGGTCTTAGCAAATACTTTCCATGCTCTAGGACTGGAATGAGGCAGATTTGCTCCATTTGAATTTGAAAGGCTAATTCATTAGCACATTACGCCTACATCAAAACATTCATCCTCAGAGGTGCTAAAAAGTCATCTGTCAGTTTTGTAGAATTTTTAGTTCCATATCATCTTTACCCATATTACAGGAGAATTTTCTTTCATGCCAGAAATGGTATCTGTGTTTTGCTTTCTTCGCATGAACCCACTCTATCTTTCTCTCCATGTCCTAACTACATTTTCTTAAGTCTTAACTATGTCTTTTCTTAATTCTTAAGCACACAGATTGGACTACTCCTTCAACTGGTAACTCCACTGATGCCAGCGCAGGTACACTGCCTTGGTGCTGTTGTGCAAGTCTCTCTCAATAGACTGGTCAGCACAGCAAGGACATAAGGATCATTGGCCCAAAAGAGAAAATACAGGCATGGCTGCAGGAGGGCACAGAGGCAGCTCCCCACCCACTGCTGATACTTCAGCCTCCTCAGACAATCCTGTTTTCTCTCTGCCAAGCAGTTACATGCTTAGCTCTCAGTGACGTTGTTCTTTCCTTTTTCTTCCCTTTATCCTCAGATTCCTAAGGGAACAAGAAATATTCCTGAGAATATTTCTATTCTCATTTAGCCAATTAAATTCTCTAGTGGATGTGCCATACACAGACCTACACACACTCACTCAACAGTAAATCAGTAGCAGAAATAAACTGTTTTTCAATACGAATAGCTGGGGCATACTCCGGTTCCTAATGAAGGGGATTTTCTATATACCTTTTATTTTTTTGTTTGGTTTACTTTATCATCATTATAAGCTGCAGCACAGCTTTACAAGCCTGAAGGACAGGTGAGCAAGCAGAAAGCAGATGAAAGACACTTTCTGAACTAGTCACTTCTTGCAGCATGGCAGAGGTTGATCTGAGAGGACAGTCAAAGGCAGAGAAGATAAGACCTGCATGTGGTCCTAGGGCAGGTTCTAGGACAGGCTTGTGCAGTTGCTGTGCAGGAGGCAGGCAACCAGCAGGAAAGACCAGGAATACTCCTGCACCCTGGAGATGGCAATTAGAGAAAAGGAACAAAGAGAAAGGAATGGAGGAAAAGAAAGCTGCAGTTATGTTATGTTGAAGTTTGAGACTGGTAACAAGAGGGTTTAGTTAATACAATAGTTGAGCGACAGCCACAGGGATTTGAAAAGAGGAATTATGTCTCAGTGTGAATAGAAAGGAAGAGAGCTGCTAGCTTCGTTTTGTAACAACAGGAGGGGTAAGAGATGAGGGGCTATTTGTGATAATAGATTCAGAGCTCACATCTAACCCA
The DNA here is from genome assembly GCA_013399095.1 of Psophia crepitans. NCBI lineage: Eukaryota > Metazoa > Chordata > Aves > Gruiformes > Psophiidae > Psophia > Psophia crepitans. The sequence continues at coordinate 208,738 of VWZZ01006795.1, forward strand.
TTAAGTTTAATAAATAAACCCAAAAATACCTTGCCACACATTCACCATAATTGTAATATATTTAGCTACTGCAAGTATTTGTTGATCCTTCCTCTCCCCCTCGCTTGCCCTTCCGTCCACAGATGACAAAAATCTTTTCTTTCCAATTCTTTCTTAAGTGAGAAAATGTAATTGCTATTGAAGATGCTACCACCAGTATTGCTTTTCTTTAATCACAGAGACATTCAGCTGAACCCTTACCAATTGAATTTCAGAGTGTTTACATAAAACTTGATGTGGATACAATTCATTTCTGTGTGTTGTAAAGACAATGGGTTTTATTCTGCAAAATGCAGCACATTTCCATATTTATCACTGTAAGCATAGAATTGCCTAAAGGCAGCACATCTTTAATTAATTTTTACTGCAGTGTGAAAAGAATCCTAAATCATTAATCATTTGCCTTTCACTATATACACCGAAAGGAAATTTTCCTGTCCTGTTCTATACGCACACACACGCAGGCACGTACGCACATAATCTTGTTGAACTTGACTTTTCAACAACCTTGTTACAAATTGAACCCTTTACAACCTCTTCATCTAAACTGTTCTACGTATCAGACAGTAGTCCTCCAGTCATGCTGGGATAGTTAGGGTTGCCAGTGGCTGGCCAGCTACTTCTCCCAGAGCCTGCACCAGATTCAACAGGCACAGATTCTGGATTGAATTTAACATCTAATGTGTATTTTCTAGCTGATTGTTTTTAGCTTTCCTTCACCTTCCATAACTGACTGAGAATTATTTCTTCAGCCCAACCATCCCTCTGTCTTGTATTATTTTCCATTACAAGAGGTGAATAAATAGCTTTCCATAAGAGAAGACAGTTGTATTTCTTCGACATATCTATTTTTTCCCTATATAAATGTCAGCGTATGAGATGTTACACTTACTAGTTTCCAGTAAGGCAGTTTAAATGAATGTACCTGATGATCCCATCTGCTCCCTAAACAAAGCCTGGTAAATCAATTTATTATACATTTCAAACATTGCATGAATATTAATAGAAACTAATCTTTCCAACAACTCTCTGCCACTGGCAGTCACTACTGACCCCATCTGAAAGATGAAATAATGAAGAAATAGAATAAATTACGCCTCCAAATTACTTCTATGACTCAAGATTCTAAAGGTTTTCTTAGAGAACTGGTGAATCTTGCAGGGTTGGGCAAGTAATCATCTGGTGGTCAAATTAAAATCTGCCCATATAAGGAATTCAGGGTCATATGCAGACAGAACTAGATGCATACACTGAAATTTGAAAGTGCCCAAAACTATAGCATGCACCAATTTGTGATCCTTAAAAAACACACCAGCCTGCATATTAATCTGATGAACTAACTTTACATTTTTTAATTTTTTTAAATCTTTAAAGTTACTAGTTTACCAAGTATGCCTGAATATCCTAAAATTCTGCTGTTCTTGATAACCATGAGAGTTAACAAACTTTGCCATACTTAAGCATGATCAGAATCAGAAAGGAGGCATCTTTTTGCCCAGGTTATACAAATGAGGTCCCATTTAGAGAAGCACGTTTATGTCAAGCCTTTGTGCTTCATGTTAAACCCAGAGTGATCAATTTTTGCTCAGTGAAGGCTTACAGGCAATGCAGCTGAGAAGGTTAGCCCACACAGTGAGCCACTGGATCCACAACTCCTACGAGACAGTACAGAGAGATTCAGTTTCACATCAAAGACGGCTGAATGCGTTGTTCTGACAATTTTTGACAAGTGAAAATAAATCTCCTTAATCCTGAAATATAAATAGTCTTCATTTGTATGTGCATAGCTATATTTTAACATTCTTAATCACAATTTTGCTGAATTCAACATTTTCCTTACATTTCAACCATTCAACCAAATTCAGTATATAAATGAGTGTCAACAGTTTTCAGTATCACATTGGATAAGAGTTTCTATTTGCAGGTAGCATTAGCACTCTTGCTTTAGAATGATCTTCTGAACCACGAAGAGAGACTCTGAAAATCATCTTTTGAGTATGCTCACAAGCTTGTCTAACACACACACACACATATCGCCATCAAGATTAATGTTTTAGGGCCAAATATCAGAGGAACCATTTCAGTGATGACACACAAATTGAGACCGCACAACTTTCTGCTAGCATACAGACTATGGTACGTATTAGGGGTTTTTTTCCCATCATTGTTAATATTTGCTGTGTGTCATATCAACAGTCAGGCAGATAGTTTCTGAAAGTTATTATTAAGATGAAATGTTACTCCTTACTTTCTTAAAAAGACTGTCAATAATGGATATGCAATAAAGAGATGAACAAAGACAAGAATTCTCGACAAGGGGGTTATGTTTATCATACAGTATTTATAAGTCACTCAGTACTGAATATACTACATCACATTAGCTTCTAGCTATATACAACTTCCTGGGAAGGATAGTTTATAAAAGGTGATATGCCTTCTGTGAAGGCAGCTCTTGGAAAGGGGATCTGTATGATCTTGACATCTGAAATGGATTAAATGTATATTTAAAGCAGATTATTATTTCCCCATATATCATGGTTTTATGATGGCTTTTCCTCAAACAAGCATGCTTCTGGTTTTGTTTGAAACTTGAGAAAAATGTTTTAAAGATTTTTTCTTTCTCCATGATGATAGTATTCTTTTGTATATTCAGAATATATATTCATATATATGAATAGATAATGTATTGTGTGTTCAGAGTACATTTTTAATACAGTCAGACTATATAGAGTTCACAAAAATTACCCTAAAATTGCTTCTTCATAACAAGAAATAATTCTTCATATCTGAATAGAATTAGGGAAAAGTAATCTCCATTTGGTAGTTAGAAGCAGATCATTGTTTAACTGAAATCAAAATAAGAATAACCACATCGTATGGCACCTCAGAACAGATCAGCTCTATGTCATTTAACATAATCCTTTATGTCCAAACTTCAGATCTTAAAACCTGTGCATCAATTAAGTAAGCATACACGGTCCTGAAGATGAAAGTTTCTGGAGCTGTCTGAAATTATAGAACACAGCTTTGAAGTGTAATAGAACAAATAAGAGATCATAAACAGGAAAAAAATCCACTTAAATTGTGTCATGGAATGGGTCAGCTCAGCAGGAAGTATCATTTGTCTGTGAGACAGTTTAAAGCCTGCTTGCATTACTTATGTTCAAGCACTGATGATTTAAAAGATTTTTCTGTGCCTTAGATTTCCGTAGCACTTCTTACAAAACTGCCTCACAACCAAAGAAAAATATTTTTAAAATGCTAAATATGCTTTCATGGTGGAGGCTTAAGAATAACCCATTTAGGTCCGTTGTAGCAAGTGCAGCAACTGGCACAGCGATAGTCTGGATGTTATTCTCAGCTCTGATATTTTGCCAGTTCTTTTGACTTTTACCCAAGAAAAGTTTAAATCATTTTAATGAACTCCTAAAAACCTTAATGTGGCATGTAGTTGCAGTTCTTGTTATTTAGCAACATTCGGATTTTGAAATAAATTGGGTTTAAAATACGTACAAGTAATAAAAAAAAAATAGTTTAATTATTTCTCTCTGCTCTTGGTTTTTGGTTTGGGATTTTTTTTCAGAAAAACTTTTTTGCCTTTCATAAGAGAAATGCTTGAAGATTTTATATGATTTATTATTTACATTATAATAGCATGTAGGTATACAAGAATGAACTCTTCTTTTTCAGTAGAGTAACAATAATACCAGAAAATTCAAACAACTTTTTTGTTCAATATGATTTTTAAACAGTTTGTCAACACAGATACACTAGATGAAACATAAATAAATAAGACTGATATCTGCTATCTTGATTATCGAACACGTAATTTACTTGTTACTCAAGAGTGTTATTTTCTCTCAGCACGAAACATAAATTTAAAGGACTGAAAAATAATAACACCAATTAAAACTTTTTTTAAAACCAAAAAAAAAAAAGAAGAAAAACAATCTGACCAAGGGAAAAAAATAAAAGAACTTTGAAACAAGGGAAGATATCTTTCTCAACATCTATAATGGAATAGGTAGCAAAGGATAAAAGATAAAAGATGGAAACTCCAACTACACTGATGAATTCTTTCCAAAGATTGTCATTGTCAATACCAGCCTAGGTAAAATGAGATTATCTTTAGAAGTGTCCTCTTCAAATCTAAAAATCAAATCATGACATAGAGAACTTAATTATTTACTTGTAGTATGACAGAGGACACATATTTTTAATTCTGGAGATTTTAATGGGTCAGTCAGTCTGTCTCAGCACTAACAAAGTCTCTTTCATTATGGCAGTCGTTTTACATATTGCAAATTCATCCTCTCAACATTAGGTTAGGGTCGTTAACTTAAGATTTTTATCCGTGTTTGATGGACAGGAAATGAAATTTGTGATATCACAGATTCGAAACACTGACACAGAAAGGGAAGAATGTATGTTTCTGCTTCCAAATCATGTTATATTCAGTCAGCCAGGACTTCAAATCTCTATATTCTACCAAAAATAAAGAACAGACACATGTTAGCAGACCTGCCTCAGAAAGGGTCTCAGTGAAGATTGTAGCCTGCAGACCTAGCATACTGAAGGGACATCAGTATTCTCCATTAACGACAGGAGGACTGTAGTAGGTGTAGTGTCATAGGGAGGGTGAAAATGGAATATCACAGAATTTACAGAATAATCTCTCTTCTTTATCTTCCCTGTCTCTTTTTCTGATTTAGATCAAAGCTATGATGGCATGACAAATTCATTAAGACATATAGGAGAGATGCAGGAAAAAGGACTGCTGATGTCGTTTCATGGAGAATCTTACTCTGGAATGTTATATCACCAGGTTGTGTCTTTCTTGGAGGTAGTACATCTCAAATGGGAAAAACAAAAGGAAAACCTGGGAGCCTGCCAGTCTTGCAAACAGCCTGAATTACTTGTTTCACTGAAGGAACATCGCTCGTTGTCTTTAAGTCAATGCACATCAACTGATTTTGAAATGATCACATAAGAGTGAAATAAGGCTGTTTTGGCAAAAATATTGGAGGAAATAAGGAGAGATATCTGGGCTAACAATAGCAATTTATGAAGTTCAGTAAGGAGATGCCTGAGGTTTAAAAACTCCACAGTTCAATTACATGCTAGAATAGGTGCTGCAAAGAAAAGGATTATTAAAGTTAGAAATTATTTTTAGTCATCAATATGAAAGGAAAACATAACCCACAAACTTACCTTCTTGCTAAAGCTAGCAACCTATATAATTACTGAATAGGCTGATGCAAAACAATTGGCTCTCCAGAATCTGCTCAGAGTATAGAGCAACCTCAGCCTCAACCTAAAAATGGATGTAAGGAGCAAGTAGTCATCAGGTGAGCGAGTTTTAACTGCCTTTTGCCACTGCTTCCCATATCTTGCTATGAAAACAGAAGAGTTGCTACTTTAGGAAAGACTACAGCTCTTTGATATCACAGGCTGCTTCAGTGTTTCCAGTCTGATAATGTCTTTGGGAATAGAGCTCCAGAGAGTCCGTGAACAAAGGGCATGTTAAAGGCTCTGAGGGTAAATGTGAATGAGACGACCATGAATTTCTTCTTTCTTTCTTTTTTTTTTTTCTCCCCCTTGTTTATGGAGGGAAGAGAAGGAATAATTGAATGACAAAAGTCATATTTATCATCTGAGTCTGTTTTTTTTAACTGGGGATTGGCAATATGGAATATTTGTTCTGAATGCACATTTACGTTTCATTCACATCATAGCCTTGTGCAAAGTCTGAAGGGCTGCACTGGATGCAGATAAAGGAATTGCTTAATGCTCGTTATTTATGAACAAATTTTGCTGGATTAGGACCTTGGAAAACACAATGGTTTCTGTAACTGTTTCCCTCTCTTAACTTCTCACAAATTAATACAGTTGATACTACACTCTTCTCATATTCCTGCTCATGCAGTCAAAAGTATTTGTTCAGTAAAGAATTATTAACATTGAAGAGCTAGGTTTACGATTCTAAATAGGAGGGACTCTAATTATCAATTCATACTCACCTTGAAACTACTCAGCATCTCTCTCTTCTTATTTTTCAAAAGAAGCAGCTCAGTACAATATAACTTAGACCACTGCAGTGCAATTGTCTCCAACAAGGCACCATCCCAGTCCAGCAACTTCTCTGACAACTCTTTCAATCATTAACTGAACTATATTAGAATGAGAAATATAAAACGGAGTGCATCCCTGTCCCCATTTCTTATAAAACACATAATTTTTTCTGATAGTCCAATTCAGGGGAATTAATAGCAGAGATAACATTTCATAACTATGCCATCTTATCTGTAAGAATAAAATCCTAATACTTAAACCATTCTATATGAAATTCAGCATTAATTACTTACCAAAATGTCAATACCAATCTCTTAATGAAGTATTCAAAATGGCATCTCACTAAACTTAACGTGATCTTTGAGATGTATTTCAGTTATGCTCTACTTCTAGCTGAGTGCTGCCACTGCTAGGCTACAAAATTTATGCTCTGTTACACATGTGCTCTCCCACCTTCTACTTCTCCCAGTTTTCTGATCTTGGCACCCTTCTTCCTCTCCTGAGGTGTCTATTTCTTTTTCGTCCACTGATCACCATTTGTATCATTTCTTCCATAACACCAATACACGAAATTTAAACCTTTCAGCATGCTAAATCTACCTTATCTATATGAAGAATAAAAAATTATTTCTGAAGGGAATAACTGGACTTTCTGATACGCACTCACAGGTGTTTTACTTCAACTACAGTTTGTCCATGTCATTGCAGAAATATCTGAGTCACATTGTAAAGCAAGTTTGCAAATGTCCATAACAATCCCCTAGACAAAGCCTTGCCTAGAAATATAAAATGACACCTCCAGATAATTTAACACATTTTTTTAAATTTCTTGTAGCAAGAAACACATAGTCTAATGATACACCTTTTTTTTTGCCATACTGAATCTTTTTACTTGCTAATTGGTTGGAGTGGATTGTACATTATATGATATCTTAACATGTGTCGTATGCACAGAAGCTGATATTTTTGTTGAAATATTACCCCTTTCATAATAAAATGCTTAAATGTGCTTAAAGCTAAGCACAAACGTAGCCCCTTTAAAGTGAACAGAACTAGTCCTGGGCTAAAATTATGCATGTTTAAGTACATTGAGGCATGATGACAATATAGTTGAATGAAAAGGGTTCCGTTATTCATTTAGATATTCTAAAATAAATGGACATAAAAGAATATTAAATAATCACTGTTTTTATAGATAACTCCAGTAGTCTGTGAGAGTTGAACCTTTTACTCCATTATGATGCTTTGTGGATCCCAACCTTTCTTACTAATGCTCAAAACTGCAGCAAGATTTCATTTTACAAGCCATGTCAAATGCAATAAATAACGTGTTCTGTAAAAGTCTGATCATGGAAGTATTTCTGGTGAATTCTGCAGAAGGGCTGAAGTTTATGGGAACATGTGCGATTCACAAGGTAGTGCAGACCTACTCGTGCCAACTGGCTGAATGGAGCCCTGAAACTCTGATAACCGCACCCACGCCCCGTGGCTACGTCAGCCGCCAGTGCAGCAGGACCAGCGCTTCTGCTGGGGTGCGGTTAAAGATGGAATTTTGTTCTGTGTTGAGAGCTAAAGAACTGCCCTGCTCTGCAGCACACCTTGTTGTCATTGTAGCAGGTATTATTTTGAGCCCCGTGGCAGACTGGATCCCGCTGGGATTCGGACAGGGGAGAGGAGGATCAGAGCCAAGTGTACGTTTCCTGTGCCGAGCAGCATTAAGGGGAGAGGAAAGGTATCAGCCCAGTTAAGGAGAACGTGGAATTTTCTTCTTGATAACAAAGCCCAAAGCATATGTCCTCAATGGGTACTATTGTGAAAGGGGAACCTTGGTATCCTTTTTCTGGACAGATCTCAGCATGTGGAAGAAAGCAGTCCTTGAGCCGCTGTTAAATCCACAAGTCATGGGGAGTAAGCGCATGGGATGAGGAGAGGTGCAGCCAATACATAGGAAAAGGTCACCTTCCTTCATTACCTCTCATCCCTCTCACAGCAAGTAAGAATCAGTGATGGTGTGTGACCACTAAATCCTGCGTGTTGCTGAAGCGTTAAATCTATGTGCTACCCTTTACCCACGATGTAATCAAATTCCACATGACTTGTTGGAGGAATGTAATATAAATACGTTTAGGTATTAATATGTCACATTTACAGAGCTAGACTCTCCTAGCCGTTACTCTTGGAAAGCCTGGTAAGTGTTCTGTGCTCACTGACTCAGAACAACAAACAACAATTCTGCAAACCTCACGAAGTGTAAGGAACAATCTGAAATAGATGGATACTATTACTTTTAATGAGAATTGGGCATCATCACTATTTCTAGCTGTATTGACAGGTAACAGCTTTTAAATAAGAAAAGCAGAATACACATTATTTAAAATCGTGTGTGGTGAAAAATTGTTGTCCACTTATTAGCCAACACCTTTAAATCTAATTCTGAACAAACTGCAGAGAATGACTAGATGACAAAGTTCTTTATCAATGTGTTTTTCTTTTCCATAATGCTACTTTTGTTTGCTGAGCTTGCTGTCTATAAACAACTTATAATGCTCACTTTTGATTTAAACAGTGCTAACATTTCTGCATTACTGCAATAATATTGTGTGAGCCATAACACCGTAAAGTAAGACATAAAAGCAATTTGTTCTCTATATGATATTGATTTTTAAATAAATGAGTAAAGTTTGTGCCTATTCTATGCAGAAAGCAAAAACAAAACCAGAATTAATAAATTTGCACATACAGCTTTTTCAATCTTTTCTAAAACAGAGCACTAGTTATTGAAAAGGTCTCTGGACACACCTTTAAAGCCCACAGAATAGTGTCACACCTTCACTGAGGTACTTCAGGAAGGAACATGTCACATTCTTTCTAAAACTTAGGACTTCTCTTCCTCTAAACATATACACCAACATGACAATTTCTGGACAAGCTAGAGTTTGAAGTTGGAAAAATGAGTACTTCAGTGCAAATACTTTGCCAATACACTAAGCTTCATTAAAAAATCTTACTTTCCTTCCAGCATTATATTTCTAGACCAGCTTCACTGAACCTCCTAAAAATCACCTTTGTTTTTTCTGGTGTACTTATGGGCACAGCTTACTAAGCATTTTTCGTCAATCAGAATTTGTTTCCTGATTCTCCAAACACAAATTAACAGGGAAAGAACGTCAGAGAAAATGTGATCCAATTTTTTTCTGAGTCTCTTCCTTGACTCCTGTGTCTGCTATTAAGGACAGGCAGAGAGAACGTTTTATGGCACTAATTGACTTCTCATCCATCACTGATGGAAATGTAGCTGCAGAATGGATTAAACCATTCACTATGAGTGACATGAGGAATAGAAATTTCTGCCAAGAAATTCCTATTTAAGAAAAAAAAAAAAGGATGACAGGTTTTAAGATTAAGCCTGGGTGATAAACAGCTTCCTGGGTTTGGCAGTGAAAAACAAAGAAATCCATATGGATAATAAAATTCGAATTTTAAAATTCTTCTTTTCCTTGCAAAATTAAAAAAAAAACAAGTTAGATATGGAATGCCATGTCTGAAATTGAATTTGGTGTTTAATCTTCTTCTACTTGTAAAAAATCAAGCTAGGTAAAGGACCAGATTCACCAAAGTGAAGAAGATCAGATCCTACTTTTGCCTGTGAGCCTATTGATTAGAAGCCATGGGTGACCTGTGCTCATTCCAGTTTCTCAATAAGCAGAATTAACTACATTTTTGAAGGAAGTTACCAACAGAGTGCACAGAGATCTATGCTGGGTTGCACGCTGTTCAACATGAATATGAAATAAAGAGTATGGGGAAAAAAGGATGAGTAATGAAGTAACAAAGTCTTCAGATGACAGAAAATTACTCATAGCAGTTAAATTTAAAACTGCAGAGAGTCAGATCTGAAGATACTGAATGAAAGGAGAGAATATGGCAGACAAAATTAGCTGACAATAAATGAAAAGAATTGTACATGGGGAGGAAATCCTAAGTGTGCCCAAACATAATGGCTTCTGAATGAGCTACCACTCAAGAAAGATATCTTGAAGTCATTGCGAATAGCTTTCTGAAAATAGAACCACTATACTTAGCAGTAGTCAAAAAGGGGAGGGGGAAAAAAAAAAAAAAGAAGCAGCACATGTAGTAAGAGAAAAACAAAGAACACAAGTAATTCCACCATGTAAATACAGAGCGCGCCCACTCCTTGACCAATATATACAGTTCCAGCCTTCTCATAGCAGAAAGCACAGGTGGGAAAAGGCTACCATGGATAGTCAGGGGTTTGGAACCCTTCTGTATGAGAAAAGAATAAACAAAGATTTTTCAGCTTGGAAGAGTCTGTGAAGAAAGGATGACCTATGATGTTTTGGAAAAATGTCTTATAAAGAATAAATAGTTACAACAACAGTACATATTACTCTGATTATTGAATCATGAATAGTATAAAGAGGGTGAACAGGAAATTATTATGGCAGTTTATAGATATGAATTCTAACAATTAGCAATAACATTTAACTATATATACCAATTACTTATATATGTGACAATATAACACTATCCCATAGCAATTAATTATAGACACTTATTACAAAGATTATTACTACAATGTTATTAGATTGTGAGACAGTGCCACATAATGCTGTGAAAGTTGAAATTATAAGTGATTTCGAGAAAGGACTGGAGAAATTCACAGAAGACAGTGCCACCAACGGTTAATAAATATGGTGCTTTTGGACCAATATTGGCTTAAAAAATTCTAATTGTTTGACAGAAGTTGGGAGAGAAAACCAGGGAAAGATTTTGTCTTCCTTGGATTTTTAAACTTTTTCTCTATGTGTCTGATATTGGTCACCATCAGTGACAGAGTGCTGGTCTAGGTGGATCTTCAGTTTGACCCAGTACAACAGTACTCATGTTCTGGAGTCTATAAAGTTCTATAGGGTATGAAATCAGCCCTGTATTATAAAATTTATAGATGTATATGAAGAAACTTAAGAAAATCTTAGGTTGACACTTAAGTATTAGAATTAAGACTCTTTCAAGATTATTTCATGCAGATTCAAAGGATTTATACACAGCAGTAATACGAAGGATTCATACCCAGCCAATGTTAAAGAGTTCCAATGGCTTGTAACAGACAAAAAATATTTTTATTGCTTCTGAAAATATGTCATTTCATTTATGATCTTCTAAAAAAATTTCCTAATACGAAGAAAAAAGTGTAAATCAGAGTAGCTGTCATCGAGCGCGTTATACATGTCATTTGTTTTTGAAAAAGAACAAATTTTGATACTTGATACACTTTGACTTATGTTCCCTCACTTGTTTCTTACTGTTGATTTCAGAAGATGATCCTTTCCAGGGGCAACTTTAAGGTTTAGATATCATTAGATCTAGGTCTCATTAGAGATTAGATTAGGTCTCACAGGGCATTAGATAGTCTTACTAATTATTTAACCTACTCAGGAGTAACCCTCAGAAACTTAAGCTCTACAACAAGTCAGGAGGTGCATCGGACAGTGGTCCAGGCAGCGCTATCATTTCCACAGAGTTTCCCTGGTGCAGAGAGCTACTGAAGTAACCAAGTCTCTGCTACATGGCGATGTCGGAAATTAAATAATGCCACCATCCATGCAATGTCCATGTCAGACAAAATTCTTGGGGCTGGCTTCTAATAGTAGAATAAATGCTGTTTAATCAAATGTCAATCTTTCATGTTTTTAATTCTGAAATCTTGTTTTCAGGATGACACATACAATATTTTTGTTCCTTTAAAGCCAAGGAGTATTTTGTCAGTGGTGTCAGTGGAACAAGGGTTTTACCTCTGATATCCAGGAAAGAAATATTTCTCTTCTTTGGAGAGAAAATATTTTGACACAGACAGGATATATGATGACTGAGTTTGCAATGTTTACTTACGCATTCTGCTACATAAGAAGTATCTCAGATGTAATCAGTTTGAATTATTATTTTCACTGCTGAACTCCTCTCTTAGAGTCCTTGTCAATAACATCAAAATCTAATATTTACAGACTCATTCATTTTAGAGGATGTAAGAACAGAAATGTAAAATCATATTAACTCAAGCAACAAAAAGTAGATTTTAATTGGTTGTATAATATTACTCTTTTTTATGAGAAATTTAGACATGAAAATATCTGAGGAACTTACTCTAAACCATTATCTTTCTTAAACTGATTTTATTTCTGTATATTGGAGTGATCATTTTGCAGTGATTTCTGTTATATTGTCTCTATTCCTCTTTCTTACCCTCCTAGCTATGTTGTGACCACCCCCACAGAGAATACCTCCATTTTCTCGAGTAGTGAAGCCCTAGTTCCTGTACCTAACTCTGTCTACCATGAAGTGATTGAAACCCTGGCCTCAATGCTTCCTGCTGCCAGCTGCACAGCAGGCGCTGGTATTCAGTGATCCTCGAGTTGGGGCTCTCCTTCTTGTATTTTATCCAAGCAGCTGCATATTTCCAGAGGCATCTTCTCTGATGCTTGGGAATCTCACACAAAATTACTATTTCTGAGCCTAGCTCTTCCTCTGAACTGCCACCTTCAAATTATTTCAAAGCTTTATGTTAAAAATTCATATAAAAAGGGGTGAGGACTCTACTTCCTCTGGACCGTCAGCTCACCTTCAAATCATTTAAAAGATTTATTCTAAAATGTAATATAAAAAAAAAAAGGTGGGCGGCTCTATTTTAATGTAGAATGCTGAGAATTAGTTGTCTGCTCTCACGGGACACTGCTGCAAACTTCAGGTACATTTCTTAAAAGAATGCTGTAATTCTGAAAATCAATTCTACATATAAAATTGGTAGCTATTATTGTTACCATCTCCTTCTCACCCCAGTATTACACCTGAAGAAAACCGAAGAAAAGCAATTTACACCATTTTTTTATGCTATTTAGCCATGGGCTACGTCTCAAATGCCTAGGTTCTGGTGGTTTAAATGGAATCTCTGCATTGCATTTCTTTTCCCATTTTTCCTCTGAGGCCTGGGCACTACTAGCCCAGTCCCAGCCCTCCTGGAAAGCAAAGTGCAACAGGAAACAGAAAGAGAGGAACAACTACTTCTACAGGACATCCAGGAAAAATGTGAGAGAATATGAGAGGGACCAGAGGGGACCCTCAGCAGAGCAATCCTGACAGCACCTACTGCGCCCCGGGGTCTCCGTGAAGATGGTGAGTTGCCTGGAGGGGTGGAAACATGAGGAGGGTTTTCCAGCCAACGCACCCAGCATGCTCCAGCATGAGATGCAAGAATAAGCTGTCTCACCAGGATTACTTACCTTCTCAAGAGAGAAAGGTGGCCTCTTGCCTTGTTCCATTGTGCAGTATCTAAATCCCTTTGCAATAAGTCTGCTTGCTCCTTAGTGCTTTTGCCATTTTTGATTAAATTCTCATGCCATTTAGCTCAATGTGAGTTTTGAATACCTTATGAAACTTTACGTATGGTATGACTGTAGAGTTAGAAGTCCAGCTGCTTATAGACTTCACAGAAATATTGATTAGCTCCTTTTGAAGTACTTGTCTTTGGATAAGAAGAAATAAAAAGATTTGCACAGGGCTTTCACCTTGTTTCCATCCACCAGTCCCACCCCAGTATCCCAGAATGCCCAGCTCTAACTCCTTATGTTAGCTGTCTTCTGTAGTGCAAAATACCGCAATCCTCCCAGTTTTAAGTGAAGACATTGCGTGCGATACTTTCTCCACCACTCACACTTACTCCAGCTGGTTTGATAAAATTTGTTACTTACAGTTTTCCTTACTGGAGCATGTGACCAGAGATAAACAGTGGCCAGATGGTCTCCTTAAAATTGGGCTATTAATTGTCAGATAAATGGTATAACACATGAAAACAAAAGTTTAAAACTCCAGAAAGGACTACAGCATGACTTTCTACCTAAGACTGTAAATAAGAACTTTCTGAACGCTAACATACAGGAACAATCATTAAGCTCAACCACTTGGTTATGTAATATTTTACATTGTTTTAAAGCAAGCTGCATGTTTTTTGTCCTGACTTTGTCACTGCCTACTTGTTATTTCACAGGTTACACTAATTTTGTCACAACAAATCCTAATTCTGAAAATTACACTTATAAAAATTTGGGTGTTTGCTACAAATTTGTATCCATGCTCAAATCTAGATAATTATATTCCTGAGCAGTAGCTAGAATTAGAATTTCCATCTGCAGCTGGTCAGGTTTTGGACTGTGAATGTAAGTGCAGAACTAACTACAGAAGCTCTAAATCCTGTTACTGTTAATAGGACTTTACATTAGTGTGAGAACTAACTTGTACACCAAGAGCAAGAAAGTGTACAGAGACCAGACAGCAAATTTTTCTTATGATGCCTGATTGCATTGCTGCATGCACATCAGCAGACTTGTCACAAAAAAAAATCTTGGTGTCTCAGAAGTGTAAGGAGCTGCTGCCCCTAGACTCCATCTGCCCCTGCCCAGCAGGTTCTTAGGATTCTAGTCAGCTTTGGGATCTCAGAAGCATTTTAAAATTACCTGATATTTTTAAATCCTGAGAGTTGTTTTAAAATTCTGTGACAAAAAGGATTTCAAATCTGTGTTATCTTAAGATCATTATTATCTTGCTGAAATGTTGTACTTTTCTGTGGTATAGTTTCAGAGATCTCTAATTGCAATTTATTTTTTACATTGACCTTTGATTAATCAATTGCATGTTCTTTCATACGCACCAAGGTCAGCCATTTCTTCTAACAAGCTCCCACTTAAACCATCCTGCTCAAAATCATTGTTGCAAACAGAGGGAAAATTTTGTAATATCACAAGCTTTCTATTCTTCCTATGTATTGAACTTAAATCAGAGAATAGACTAATCTGACTTCTGACTTTCAGCAAATTAATGCAGACTAGTTAAATATCTTTGATACCATTATGAATAGTTATCATAGGACGCTTATTCTGTGCTAACCCCAGACTACAAACGGCAGAAAATATCCTTTGGGTTAATTGTACTATATCTAAACTAGAAACAGCACTCGCTCAGAATTTAATTCTGGAAAAATGCAGAATCTCATTATTTTAGTATATTAGTTTCCAGTTCAAATAATAAATTCACACTCTGACATCAGTACAGGTTAAGGGATGACTTGTTGGAGAGGAGCTCTGCAGAGAAAGACCTAGGGGTCCTGGATGATCATGAGCCAGTAGTGTGCCCTTGTGGCCAAGAAGGCCAATGGCATCCTGGGATGCATCAAAAAAAGCGTGGCCAGAAGGTCGAGGAAGGTGATCCTCCCCCTCTACTCTGCCCTGGTGAGACCCCATCTGGAGTATTGTGTCCTGTTCTGGGCTCCCCAGCTCAAGAAAGACAGGGATCTCCTGGAGAGAGTCCAACAGAGGACAACAAAGATGATAAAAAGCCTGGAGCATCTTCCCTATGAGGAGAGGCTAAGACACTTGGGTCTCTTCAGCCTGGAGAAGAGAAGGCTGAGAGGGGATCTGATCAGTGTTTATAAATATCTGAACTGTGGGAGGCAAATGGACGAGACCAAATTCTTTTTGGTGGTGGGTAATGAGAGAACAAGGGGCAATGGCCAAAAACTGGTACACAGGAAGTTCAACTCAAACATGAGAAAGAACTTCTTCATGGTGAGGGTAACGGAGCACTAGAACAGGCTGCCCAGAGAGGTTGTGGAGTCTCCTTCTCTGGAGATATTCAAGACCTGTCTGGATGCCTACCTGTGCAGCCTAGTGTAGGACACCTGCTTTGGCAGGGGTGTTGGACTCAATGATCTCTAGAGGTCCCTTTCAACCCCTACCAATCTGTGATCCTGTGATTCTGTGACTTCATGAAAGATTTGCCTCTTAGGAGAAAATAATCAAAGTTTGCAATTAGGGAGGTGGACTTTGCAAGGTCTACTTCATGTGCTAATCCAAACTTATACTTTCATGTCTCAGTTGAACTCCACGGAATTAAAGGGACTCAGAAAAGGAATAACATAATCACAAATTGGGTTCAGCATAGTTTTAAACAGGCTTCATCCTGTCTTACTTGAAATTGTCCTACTGAAATTTGTTTGAGGTAGGTCCCACAAAAGGCCAGAAAGAAGAATCTCAGTGCCACACAGAGAGAACTCTAGGAATAGAATTTGGGTGAAAGTAAGTAATGCAAAAATGCAAGACTATCCATATAGGAACTTGCTTACATGAATTTACATTATGCATGAGAATCTCTGAGATGGAAATGGGAAAGGGGAGATAAATTTGTCATGACTAACAATCAGTAGTACAATGTGCCCACATGGAAAGGCAAAATCATCTTGGAAAGGTATTATGTGGGGTATTTTTGGTAGGTAAGTATTCATAACTTTTAGGTAAGATACTTACAAAATTTTCGTTCAAATACTCCATCAGAATTCTGGTCACTCTCTATCTGGAGCAAATAGATGGGAAAGCAACCAGCATGATCAGAAGTTTGGACAGCCTGCTTTACCAGGAAGACTCAAAGACTCCTCGGCTTTCTGAATCTCTTAGAAGAAAGACCAAGAGAAGATATGTTTGTTCTATATAAACACATCACAAAGTTAAACATTAGAGACAGAAGAGCTGTGTAAGATAATGGGCAAAGTTCACAAAAGTTTAAAAGGAGTGGCCATGAAATAAACTCAGAACAAGAACTATTAAAAGTTCTTATCTGTCAGATGAGAGTGTTTGTGGAAGAGTTTTCCAATAGCCATAGAGAAACAGAAACAAACAAACAAAAGAATTCATGAGGTTTAAAATAATCAAGTTGCATGGTTGGTTGCATGGACAGAACATTAGACTCACTAGACATCAAAAATTCAACCATGAGTTGCGACATTCTCTGAGTTGGGCAATGGACAGTAACTGTCCATTCTGAGATATTAACAGTACATTCCCACCTACCAGGAGAACTCCATAGCTATCAGGCTTTGTGTGACAGTAGGAGAGCAGGGCAAAGGAATGATCTTTCGGTCTGTCTTTTGCAAGCTGCTTCACCCTGCTTGAAACAACTGTGTAGCTATGGAGTCGTGCAGTTCACCCAGGAAAAGGAAAACTTGGCCCACTAGGTTTGAGTGGCTGAACAACATTCTCAGTCATATGGCTTAGTTTTAGGTAGTCCTGCAAGGACTGGGAGTTGAACTTGATGATCCTTACGGGTCCCTTGCAATTTGAGTTATTCTATGATTCTCTGATTCTAATGTGAATAATTGGTATGCAAAGCAAGAATCTCCCAACTATTTCTTCTGCTCAGCACTTGTAATAAAGCCAGAGGCACACGTATTGTTGTCCAGGAGGATTTCCTGCTGGACGTTGAAATACCTGCAGGACTAGATAGAATTAAGTAGCTGTTTGGGGTATCTACCTTTGAACATAGTTTTTAAAAGTGATATTATGCAGAAAAAAAAGTACTTTTGCCCATTTAGGAGACTGTCTTTTAGATGGAGTACATTTTAGTTAACTAAATCTGATTCTAAAAGGCAGAGTGCTGGAATTTAAGCCAATTTAAATAAGATTTGCTTCAATGATTCTAAGGAAACACGTGTTTTATACAGAAAGGTTTTCAGCATGATAGATGCAATTTTGCACTCATTCTTCTAACATGTACAGATTATTGCCTTACATGTTATCAAGATACAGCAGTATATTGTGTTATCATACTGTCAAACATTTTTGTATTTCTCTTGAAAAAATTCATTCCATGTAAGTATTTCATTTAGGAAAAAGGGTTAATTGGCTTATGTTCACTGAAATGTTTTAGAGAAAACAACTTTATTGCAAAATGAAAACATCTTTTTTGGAACCTCATTCTAGTGCTTTAAAGATTGCCATTATGTTGAACATTCAGTGGTAAATGTGTCTCACTGGAAGTGAGAAAGAAAGTCTATAAAGTCAATATACTGTCATGCCAAATATCTTCCCAAAGCAAGATGGGCTGCCAATTCCTCCTAAAGAAATCTCGAAGGGAATTAAATTATACTCTTCACTGCCTAAAAGTCCCTAAACACAGGTTAGAGCAGGTTTTACGAGATGCTGTGCTTGCAACTATATGCAAGTACATCTAAAAGAGCACCTTGCTATGCTTGCAGCTGCCTCACTCTCATCAAATCCATACAGCGAGTGCTGACCAGTGACCGAGGTGAAAAAGTTCACAACAATAAACTATTAAGTAGCCTTATACAACACACATTAAAATTGACAGAAAACTTTCCAGTCACTTCAGTAAGCAATGAGTTGGATCTTGTAGGAATAAGGATAAGGAATAAGGATAGAGGATCTTGTAGGATATTAAGAAGGACTGGGGGTTTAGGGTGGGGGCTTTTTTCCCCCCTCAGTAGGACATTATAACTTCTGTTTATATGGCAATTATAGTGGAGAGCATAAAAGACAATACAAATTTCAAACATGCAAAAGGCCAATTTAATTCCTGATCAAGCCTGAAGAAATTAAAGGGAAGATTTTGATGTATAAAAGCAATAATGCGTTATATTAAAACCTATTACACTCTCATTTAAACACTTCACTTTTTCCATTTATTTTTAAGGGAGCAAGAATAGCTCCATGATTGCAAGCAAATAGGGATGGAACCCCGGACTTTCAAGCTCAAGAGGTCAAGTTCAATTTATTCCTCACTTTGTTGCTTTAAAGCAGGGTAACCTATGCTTGTATTATTCCTTTGGCATGAAGTAATATTCTGTCAAGTACTGGTTGTTACAAGACCTTGGCCCAAAGCAGCTATTGATCCTTTTTAAATTGAACAAACCCCAGTGACCTGAACACTCACTGATAATGTCTGGGGTGACTAAATACCTTCCCTGATCTTCTTTTAATTGTCTCTTTTTCCCTACTAACAACCACCGAGTCGCCTTGTGAAACAACAAAAAAAAAACTTAATCAGACAAAAGACTGGAAGATACCTTTGTTTTGCAAAAACACATAAAAAAATCTCTCCACATAGAGTACCCTTGACTATAGTCCATTGATCTACACACCAGTGCGAATATCCAGTAGGCAATTTCCATTTTCAGTATCACTGCCACATCCCCAAGTACTATCATTAGTCATGCAGTCTCAGATTCTTGAAATACTGGCAGTATATTGAGAAAATATTGCTTAATTCTACATAGTGTCTTCATCTCGAGGCAGCAGAAATGTTGGGCACAATTTATCCTCTCCTCAGTTCTGTCCATGGGTGCAACAGGGTAAGCCAAATAAGAAGACCATGTCACTAGCTCCACTGATAGTACTTTCATTTGGTGGACTGCCCAGGAAACCTCCTGTTGCTTCTCTTCTTTCTGGAAGATTTTCAAGATCCTGGCAGTCTATAGTCACCTGGGGACAGGACAAGGGACTCTTAAAAGGCTGGGCAGAGGTACAGAGCAAGCACATGATGTACAAGAAGCCTTTCCCCACTCTCTGTTCCTTGCTTTGAGAGGGATGGTCTTATCCATTTAAATGGTATCTGTTTATTTCAGAAGCTGATTGCAGTGAGATCACTAACAGCAGGCTGGTGGGATATTCAGCCCTATTTTGCCAAGCTTGCATGTTCACAGATTTACAGATTCACATTCTGGAATTACATCAGTTGTACTATTTTAGTAAGGTTAAAGAAGACAACAGGTGAGATATCAGACACGTTAAAGGTGGTCAGACATTAATCAAAGCCAAATGCTTAGCAATTTGCTGAATAGTTTATGGTTTTCCAACATCCCTTTCATATAAGTCTAAGTTTTCTAAAAAATATCTTGGTTTTCTTTGCAAGTTAAATTTTGCAAAAGAAGAATTTGAAGAATTCTATCTACATCACTAGAAATTATAAATAGAAATGTCACAAACCTTTGTACAATACAAAGATGTTAGAATGTAATGCAAAACAATTAAGATTTAGACAAGGATCAGTGCAGCCAAAATAAGTCAAGTTACACGAAGGCAATCTCTTCAGAACAAAGCTTCTATACAATATTTTTCAAATTTTACAAGGCATAGATACCTTGCAGACGAAGTTTTTCAGTATTTTTAATTAAAATTCATTTTTCCTTTGTGTATGCATAGCTGTAGAGTAGATAGGTTGGTGGTCCTATTGCGAAGTACAATTAATGCTGCTCAGACAACCACAGTTCTTACTATTCTTATGTCTTGATTGTGTAACTTTACAGTGCTAAATTTCTTGTAACGTGGATCTTTTGAACACACAACACTAACACTGCAAGTTCTTCCTCTCTGAGAAACCCGTATTCTAATGCAGACATACATGTGTTACACAGGAAAGAATTCAGATATGTAGGAACTGCATATCACTTACAAAGAGATCAAAGATGAAAGCCTTTCTGAAATCTAATGCATTTCATGCAGTATAGAAAGGATCCTTTTTTGACCTAAGTGCTATTTATTGCAGGTAGGAGGTGAAGCTGATAATAGCCATACATTTCTTCAGTGTCATCCTGTTTATTTACAAAGAATGCACAAAGTCTGGTTCCCCTGGATGCATCAGCAATCAAACAGCAAGAGATACAGCTCCTTAGCCCATGGGGTCAAGACTTTCTAGCTAGCAGTTAGCCCAAAAGATCTTTCTCTAAGCTTTACACAAAGCTACATTCTCAATGTTTGTTCTGTGCCCTCAAATGCTTTTGTCTCCACTACTCTGCCTTTTCTCTTGTTTCTCGGGGAGACAGATGCATTCAGCTGTACCAAGCAATGTCGCCACAGTGTGCCCATCTAAGAAAAGCTCTGAAGCTGCCTTCGTACTAGGAAGTCTTACCTCTTCAGCGGGCACCTCTATTGTTTCAGCTATCCAGTTCCACAGATACTTTAGCTATACACAAATATGTTTATTAGTAATGACTATCACATTGACAAGATTTCACACAATACATAAACATGCAAATCTTTCTCTGCACGAGAAAAGATAGTTCATTTCAATCACACAACGTAGTTGAAAATATTGCAAAACAACGGCTGGATTTTATTACCCTTAGGCAAGTTTGCTGGCATTTAGTTACACAGTCTCATTGGGTGAATCTTAAAAAGACTCAACATACGGATGGCAGCCCTGGAGCAGAGATAGACATATTTTTAAATCTTTCCAATATTAAGCGTTTCGAAGGAATGATTCCTGACATAATGTAGACAGACGGGAGGTACTGCCTAAAAATGCAGGTGCCTTCCAGCGCCTTAGAACTCCGCAGCTCCTATGCTATCATGCTCTCAGCAGAACTTCCCTCCTAAAGCCCTGTCCCTGGTTAAGGCAGCTAGAGTTCTGAGGCACCCTCAGCACAGCTGTTTTTCCTGAACTAAGTTTTCCCCTTCCAAAACTACCGCTAAAGTAAACAATACATTTTCAGCAAGCATTTACATACAAAACATGAGCTGTATTGATTCTATCTTGACTATTTCATGTGAAATGCATTTCTGTAGGTCTACAGGCACTGGGAGAGATTGCAATTAATTGCTTCACCTCACTTGTGCATAATTGTGTAATAGAAAGTGTATAGGTGTAAATCCAAATGCCTCTTTTTTTTCTATATGTATTTGACTTGACTATTACACACCATAACTGACACGGACCAGCCAGAGACACAATGTGGAGGACAGCTACACAGCATGTGACTTTTGTGCTGTTATTCCCAGCTGTCTCTGTGCAGTTTTCGTTTGCACTGATGCTTACCGCTAAACCAGACACTTATGCTTGAAGCAGCATTTCTATGGGCTTTATCTACATTACTCTCTGAACCAGAAATCATGCAGAGTTTTTATGCAAAAGATAATTCTTAGCCTATAGCTAGGAACGGTCATACTAAGATGCACACTCTTAAATATCACTGTTTGTCAATGGCAAGTGACAAAAACATTGAACTAACTGATTTGTACTAGTTTGGCCATAATGATTAATTTCTTGCTTGACAGGATATTGTGATTATAGGGCCAAATGCAGAAGATATTGATCTTTTCCTATTATTCTTTCCTTCAGGCCACATGAGTTTTATTTACCAGGTTTATTTACCACCATGAGGTTTCTTCTGCAAAGCATTGTTTTGATGATCACATGACTAGCAAATGACAGCAGGTACCATTAGATAAACAACAAAGTTAATTATCTTCTAGCACAAGCAAAGACTTCAGGATTTACCTGGCAATGTGAAGCATATTGAAACAGGATGAATCAAAACACAGAGGTGAATTTCCTTTCACTTTACCTGTGCAGAATACTAAAATTATTTGGTTCAAATTAATACTACCTTAACATCTCCTGCAGAGGTATTTCTGTGTACAAGGAGCTCAGTAGGAAAACCAATGTAAGGACTTCTTGTCCTTTTTCTCAGCCACAACCATTCCTCTCCTCCCTTACCCCATAGCGCACAAGGTACTCAGGACGTGTGATTCACTTGCACAGGAATAACTGCTCTGGAGTTCTGCAGTAAGCTGCATCAGTAACTGATTTGGGACAAAATAACCCAGCTCTTTCCCTGCTCCAACAAGAAGGCTAATCCTAGTGCAGCCAGTTGGATGATTTTGAAGCAGTGCAGGGGTAGGAATCAGAGGGTCTTTAAGACTACTCCTAAAACACCTGTATCCAAGATCCACAGCTTAATTGTCCCCTCTGTAGAGCAGCCTTGAGAAATTAAAGGCAATCATTCTGCTGGCAGCCAAGAAGCAGGTCTGCAAATAGGAACAGCTTCAGTAAATGGGTAAATACAAATGTTTCTCTTTTTTCTGATAAAAATACTTTTACCAGAATAGAAATATATTGTTTGCATTTCCTATGTTACTCTGCAGGTTATTATCCTCTACCAATAGTTGCAGGTTGGTTTTGTGGGATTTTTTTCTGGTTTTCCTAAAGGAAACAAATTGGATACTACAAACATAACAAATGTGGTCTATTCCATTTAACTTTAGCTCTCTGCCTGTTCTTCCCCTGCCCTTCATAATATTTGAACCCTACTGTCTATATTCAGCTACATATTAAAGTGAATGATTGAAGATAATTATGATCCTTCAAGTATTGTGAAAATCAGCAGTTAGAGGGAAGGGTAGGGCATAAACTGCTGTCCTGCTGAGGGAAAGACAAACAGATTTCTGCCTGTATACACTCCATTTGGCAGCAGCTTTCTAGCGAGTCAGCAAATGCACCCTGGCTGGCTGATCAGCGCGCAGATAGTTTCAGACTAGGTATAGCATTGCTGTCTCTTGCCTGTAAGCGATATCACAGATGACATGAAAGAGAACTCAGCTGGAAAAGGTTAGAGACAAGAGACACAAATTATAAGAAAAAAGACTTCATTAGTTCAGTTGTTCATGGAATAGCCAATAATCTTGGACCATATGAATTACATCATGCAAGTACGTCTCAAACAAGAATTTATTTTCTAGGAGATTAATTATTTGTCATGGTGCAAGTTATGTGGCAGGAAAGAAATGTTAACATTAGGAAGACTAAAACTTCTCAGCCATAGCGAAGTTACATTGTAGAATATGATTAAGTTAGACGCTTTGTCCTGTCTTTCCTGCCTTTTTTTTTTTTTTTTGCCTTTTTTCCTGAGTTGGAAAGTTCTGCTCTTTGCTCAGCTGCTGCTGCATTTTTATTCTCTCAGACATTTTGTAGGTCACAAGGGTATCGTTCTGACTGAGATGTGGTCAGAGAGAATAAGAAAAATCGATTTTGGAAAACCTCTGTTAGCACTCTTTCATGAACATTTTGTTATATCCATTGTGAGCTTTTAGAAGACTGAACCTGTGAATTTGCTATTGCCATGTCTTTGTATGATTTTTGTAGGCTTATAAGCTGAGAAAGAGCAGCACTGCATAGAAAACACCCCAGTCTTCATGTGCGCTGGGACAGATTCCTTTTGTGTTAGTTTGTAATTTAATATTCTGTGCACAGGCATGCAGAATTTCTTGCTGGGCACTGAATTATGCAAAGAACTGTAGATCTGCAAACAGGAAGCTAAGCTTAGAAAGTATAATGTATTAAAAGTGCCAGTGAAAAGCTGTTCTGCTTTCTATGTTCTTTAGCTCCCCCTCAAAGTCCTCTGTCCTTTACTAGATCTACGGGAAGATATGTGGTACAGATGTCTTTGAAAAAACTTTACCTTCAATACATGAAAACTGCTGGTCCTATCTATCTGCCAAGCTTTTATATGGTTCCTTTCCATAACACCTTGGAATTTCCACTGATCGGTCTCTGAAAAATCAATGCAGAAGGTGAATTAAGTATATCTGAGTGTTTGTGTGAGACTGAAAAGTCTTTTGATTCACAATCTCAGCACTGTTTTTTAGTTTTGTTACACAGCGGGGCGAGGGGGGGGGCGGGGAGGAAAGGCTTGTGATTAGATAAACTCCTTTTAATTTTTCCATTCTGTCTTAGCCAGATGGAAACACATGGACAATTGGTTTACAGAGATCTTTATCCTCTCTCCTTCATTAGCACCACGGGGAAGTTTCTATAGCGGCTAATGCACTTACTGACATGATTTCAACAATTTAATCACCCAGAAGCCTCTCTGTAAGGTCAATGTTCTCTACATTTGTTCCAACTCATTTACTGAGTAGAAAGGTGAACTTTTTCATTTCAGGTATGTCATTATGGAAATCACGTTAATGAATCAAGACACTGGAGGGCATATGTATCTCTGTTAGTGCAAGATTAATGGAGACTTTATCAAGGAGGATTCGGTCTCAGATTCTTCTGGTAAATCCAGGTTTGAAGTTTAATTGTACGTTAATAGTCTGGACTTCATACTGGCATAGCAGCTTCCATCTCGGAGAAGCTCAAAACATTTTACAAACATCAATACAGTACACATGAGGAACAATTCTTCTATTACTGAAACGCAGCCACCTGAGGGCACAAAGAAGTCATAGCACACAGCACCGCATAGGAAACTGGGAGGGATGTCGGAATGCACATATTAAGAATCCTATTCCTGACAGAAAAAGCTATTGGTCAATTAATGGCAAGCAATTTTTTAATATAAATGTCGTATGTATCTTATATTCTCTATATTTTGTTTTATGCTTACTGGTATAGGATCTCTTTTTATTGTTTATGACTGTAGAGTGAACTGAACAACAAAGTTGGCATGTTGTCAAAACACAAATAGTCACATAATATTCCCTAAAAATGTGCTGCAGAAATGATTCTTTGATTCCAGAAAAAATAAGGAAATATCTTTAGTGATTTAGCCAGCTTTCCTGCTTGTGAAAGCTTCCAGTCATCAAACAGAACAGTAAGAATAGAGACTGAAAAGAGTAATAAATAGTGATCTAGAATTAGTAGGAAGTGACATTTCTAATCCTTCCCATAGTACATATCATTACTTGTTTTTCCTTTATGATTCAAAGGCCTAGAGGAGAGAAAAGCAAGCACAGGTGCACTGAATATAGAAATTCTTTATAACTGGAAGGGATTGATAATTTCTCTACTTCCAAGGTAGCTTCAGGTCATAATGTGATTTTGGACTCTATATCCAGCTCTATTTGTAAAGAACAATTTGAATACTTTTGCAATTAAGAGAAAGCTATATTCTAAAAAGACATGATTTCTCTAATAAAACCTAATCTTACTTTTTATTACTAGAATTCAACACAGTGCTATTTCGAATTAACCTTGCTTCTTCCCTTTGCTTTACCACTGTATTATAGGAAATTGGTAAAATCAGACTGACACCTGTTAAGAGTTCATGTGTTTAGGGAAAAAAACACACACTGCTGACCTTTTCATTTTGAATCTTTTTGCAACAAAAGCCATATAATTAGTTTAAAAAGCTTTCTGTATCTGGAAATTCTGCTCCTTTCAGTGGTTTATTCCATTTCTTTTAGTTTAATAGCTTTGGGAACAGAAAAGAAATAGAATTTTCATATTTGCAGTAGTTTCAAATAACAAAAAGCAATCAAGCAGATCAATACAAAAATGTAGGTAACATGCAAAGCGCAACCCAGATTTCACTTTCTGCTTAGATGTATTTATGTATGACTGCAGTACTATCTTTGGAGAGAGAGCAAATATTTTGATCTTTTCATGTAGGACAACATTATATCATATGGATATGTCAGTGGATCTGATGAAAGAAATAGACAGCCTCTCCTAACAATAATTGTTGTATCAATTTGGTTTGCATAACTATTACAGTAGAAATTTACAGTAAAGTGACTCACATCCTCTAATTCTGACAGAAGCGTGGATATAGGATAACTATGGCTCTGAAAAATAGAAATGAAGAAGACAAGGTGTATACCTTGTTCTGCAATATAAACCTACCTCTGGGATCAGTGACAAACACTGGGAATATACTCCACTCATATTCCAGCCAGGGCTATCCTGAAAAACAAATGGCAGGAGAACCATCTACCATTTTAGGACACACAGTGTTTCCCACAGAACTGCCTTCTCCCATTCCTCTTAGGGGAATTCCACCTGGTTTTCTCCATAGTAGCAATAATACACTGACTGGTGAAGAATATCTATTCTATTCTATTTTAGCAGGTTGCTAGGACTCAGGATGTACAAGAGCTGCTGCATCTTAGCAATCATAGATCCTTTGTTCCTGTGCTGAGTTACATGAATCGGGCACAGACAGAAGCAGAATGATCTATTTTTGCAGAAGGACTCAAGTAATCTAGTTAGCTGCACATACAGCAGGACAATGGAAAGAAAGAATCTTTGGGTGAATGTCAATGCAAGGTTAGGTCAGACAAGTCTGGCATGCTTTGTACAGCAAGAGTGAAATAGTTTGCTTGAAGTACAGCAAGCTTGTGTTCAATGCCTTTGTCTTCATGTATGTAATGCTGTGAAAACACAGCTGGGAGGGACTCCTCTCTCCTGTATATGACATAGGTTCCTATATCTGATACATAGCAATCATTTATAGACAATGGAGTTAAATAAGCATTTTTAAACTTTATTTTTCTCTCCAGTCTGAATCTTTTCAGGAATCAGGTGGTCCAAAAGGAATTCCTTAGAGATGGAGGAACTGGAGCCAGAGCTAACCCAGACAGATTTGTTACATCACAGTTTGATATGTGGTAGTCTAAACTAATATAGACCAAAGCCTCACTGCCGCTAAAATTCTTTCTACTGTAAGACTTTGGGTACCCATGTGCTGGGAGTTATTTTAATAGACTTCTCCCTTCATTAATAGAATTAACTCATTCCCCTTGGAGCAGAGGAGCATTGCTGGTAGGGCAGTTTGCTCACTCACAGCCGTACGTTCCTAAGAACCATTTGTGTGGGTATAAAGGATTCGTACATCTTGGGTAAGAAAAGCAATGCAAATATCTTCAGAATTTTCTTCCTACACCTTGCTCAATCTCCTGTCTTTCACAATAAGCAGTATGCAAGACTAGGGGAAAGTACAAGAACAGAGTCAGCATACATTATCCTCCTCAAAAATATAATTTCCAACCTTCAGCCGTTTGCAGCTCATCCTGTGCTTTCCTGAGCTAGATGTGTTTTCTGCACATTTAGTAGTCCCCACCGTGGATCTCTTTTCTATGATTTTCCCAAATCTTCCTTACTCCCAAGGAAACATTTGGTAGCTGCAATATAATATGGCGAAGAGTTCTATAGCTCAGTGAGTTTGTTTTTACAAAAACAGAATTTGCACCTGACAGTTAAGAAGGCCTCTTGCTCCCACTCTGCCTCATAGCTTACAGTTAGCCAGATCTTGAATGACCTGGAGTTATGGTAAGAGGCAATGGTGAAGCATGCAGGAACGGAGACAGAATGTCTGCCTTCTGCATTTATCACCCCCTGAAGGAAAAAAAAAATAAAGTGATTTTATATGTAAATGCAAAGAAGGAGCTCAAACTAGTGGCTGCTGGATCACCTTTAATCTGTTTCTTGATAATTCAGGAGGGGAGTTAATGGCAGAAAAATATCAATCTGTACTGCTTAAGAACTCATTTCTTCAGTTTAAATATAAAGTGAGTCAGAAATTATCATTTTCTATTCTGCTATCTGTTTTGCGTTGGTGAAAGTCATGCTTATTCCTTTCTGTTGGTCCTCTGTACCCATTTTGTTCACTGCAAGATAAAGTAACTCTCAGCTGTGTGTTGCTGTGATAACTGAAGTAGATTGTGAGTGATTTGATAGATACGACAAAGGTAACCTTCAAATCATTCTCTTTTATGATAGATACAACAAAACTGCTGCACATGCTGCCTTAGCTAGGGGTTATAAAAAGGGTATGCCTCCCCCCTTGCCCATACAGAGTGCACAGAGCAATGTCTTATCAATGTCCACGTCACTGCCTAGTGTTATAGATTATCAAAAAATGCAGAGGTGAGTGTCCTGTCAAAAGAACCGTAGCCCTTCAATGAATGGAAGAGACCAGGACTTCTACAGACGGTGCCTGCAAACACAAACTGAAACAGAAAAATCTGGGTCAGCAGAAGACTACTGTATCTGTGTTAT
Source organism: Psophia crepitans (assembly GCA_013399095.1). NCBI lineage: Eukaryota > Metazoa > Chordata > Aves > Gruiformes > Psophiidae > Psophia > Psophia crepitans. Next base: position 237,262 of record VWZZ01006795.1, read on the forward strand.
TCATAAGGCAGTAGTCTGCAGATAGGTACCTTTTGGATTCAGGTGTTTAATAAGCTCGAAGAGCTCTGCAGAACAGAAGAGCCTGCGACTGACATCCAGGGGTCTTCTGTCTGCTTCTGTTCGGAATGAGCTGCGATACTGCAAAAGACTCGATACGAAAACGCTTTGTTTTGCAGGAGGTACTCGGATTCAGCTACAATGTACAAGCAAGAACTCCAGGCATCTTAGTCAAAGGAAAATCTAATTTCTGGGTTAGAATTAGAGTTCTGTATACGAGACAGCAAACGGGGCAAGAAGGAGGAAGGCAGAGAAAAGAAGAGGCAGGAGTGATGCCTTATCATCCATCAATAAAGAACTAACTTCAATTCACTTTTATTCAGGGAATAAGGAAAAGACCATACAAGGGACTGAGAAATTATACAGGGGTCCTTTCCAGGGCTTTGTGGCAGGGTAGAGCCACAAACTGTAAGTGTTTGTTCTTTTTTTTCCCCCTTTAAATTGAATCAGTATATTTCTTGCGAAGAAATATACAGATTTACCGCAACGCTATTTGTTCTACAGCTACTGTTCCACAGATTTACAGCATATGACTGAGTACAACACCATGAAAGGAGCAAAACTGAGCCTGTACTACAGAAAGTGAATGCACACTTTTTTTTTCCTTCTAAAAGAAGCGTTCCTAAAGTCAGCAATTTATTTATCAGTTTGCAACTCACACCTGCTTGCTTTTCTTATTGGTTTTAATTCAAAACACCTGCATGAAAACTTACATATGGACTAATATACTGAAGAGAATCAATTGCTTTGGAAAAAAAAAATGTCATTGAGATATTTTTTTCTGAACCTAAGTCCTACTGCTTTTATTATGTGTCTTTGAGTACATTGAAGTTTAACTCAAACATTGGGTGAATCACAGACTCATAGAGATGTTTTAACATATTCACGGAACTTATTAAGTAAACAGTTTATAACAGATACCAGATAATACCTTATATTTAGATATTTTCAATTTTAGGTATTTTGCTTTTTTGTACATATCTTCCTGTTTTTATATAATGTAGCTACTGCTACAATTCTGACTTGCCACATCTTCAGAGCGCATTAATTTTCCTCTTGACAATGGTAAGAAAAAGATTTTCACAAGGATTTTGAAGAAAAGTATGGTCAGTAATTTGCTCCAGTAGCCTTCAGAAATATCTGAATACCTCAGAATATGTGTTAACAGCCTCTTGGAGTTTCAGATCTCCAGAAAAGTAAAATTCCATTTCATACTTTTGTTGAGACTATTTATTTTTTTTTAGTTTTCCCAAGTAATTAGTGTTGATTTGAGAAGGGAGATAAAAACATAAAGTGGGATATCAAATTATTCTCACACACACAAAAAAGGAAGTAGCAGATTATAATTCTATCCCTCCTGAGCACCAAAAATAGATCTGAAGGGGAAAAAAGAAAAAAAAAAAAAAAAAAAAGAAAAAGTTAAGTTCCCAGTCAACTCTTCTGAGTAAACCTGTTCTGAATGGATTTGCACTTGCCAACAGTATTTCTCTGTTTTCATCTTTGATTCCTTCTTTTCAGAACCGCTCATTGTCTTCCTTCATCCTATTCTCTCCTCTGAAAAAGTTCTACCCCAATATGTTTATTATTTATGCAGAGTCATGTATCCTACCAACATTACTTGCTATTGCAGAGATACTGAATAAACATTACAGGAAAGCTGGCGAGGGGCTGTTTCTTAGGGAGTGCAGTGACAGGACAAGGAGCAATGGGTATAAACTAAAAGAAGGGGGATTTAGATTAGGTATTAGGAAGAAATTCTTTGCTGTGAGGGTGGTGAGGTGCTGGAACAGGTTGCCCAGAGAAGCTGTGGAGGCCCCATCCCTGGCAGTGTTCAAGGCCAGGTTAGATGGAGATTTGAACAACGTAGTCTAGTGTACGGTGCCCCTGCCCATGGCAAGGGGGTTGGAATTAGATGATCTTTGTGGTCCTTTCCAACCCAAACCATTCCATGATTCTATGTCTCATTAATTTGGAATGGTATCTGTTATCTTGTACGTCTTCAGTTCTATTCATCTGCATCCCAGTCCCCCATTACTTCAGTTAGTTGCCATGACGTAGGATGGCATTGAAGCTTTTTGGTCTCCACCACCATCCTCTGATTCTCTGGCTTCTCAGCTGGAGCTCATTATTGCTTCAGTACAGAAAAACTCATCCCTAAAATTGCTCTCATTTAAGGGAGATATCTGGTTACTCTTCAGATGTAGCATAACTTTGATGAAGGGCAAAGCTCCTTTCCAAAAATCATGCTGTTATCTAGAGGGAAAGGGGGAGACTGGTAGAATGATTTAGTAACCTAACACAAACCTGAGCAGCACAAAGACACATGTGCTCATTGCGGAAAAATTATTTCCCACAGAAGACTTGCTTAGAGCAAGCTCTTTGGCATAGAGTTTGTTTCTTCTTCTGTGTTTATGCAAGGAAAATACAATGGGGAACCAAACTTCATGGGTGCCATGGGGCATCAACATGACACAAAAAATCAGCATCTGAAGGAAAGAGCAACTCTCATGACAGCCTGTATGAGAATGATTGCCCCCAAATTTAGTTTCAGTCATCAAATCAGTCACCTGCTCCTACTTGTTGATATGTATCGGACTGAAAAGGAAGTATTTTTGATTCCAAATGAAAGTGGATTAAGAAAAACAGGTGTCTGAGACGCTGCAGTTTCCCCTTTTTCCTCACTTTTGGCTGTTCATCTCATTTTCATTTCTGACAATTAACAGAGCTAACCTCCAGTCAGTACTCTTTTTTCTTTTCCCAGTTCATTGTTATAACTGGCACACTACTCGTGGTTTCTGTGCTGATCACAAAAGAATTGCTTTGCTTCTTCTGTACCTTGTGCCTTCCCCATTTCAATGATATAGGGTTTTGTACATTTCCATTGGCCCCGACTTCCTTTGCTGCTGGCTGCTGCCTCTCCCTGCAGCTCTCTGTTTTGTTGCTCTGCCTCCAGAGGTATGGATAGGAGGCTGAGCTCTTTCCAAAGCAACTCAATGAGCTTAGCTGGACTGAGGCAAAAACAATAGCGATTGGCAGCAAAGGGTAAACAGACTGACAGAGGCTTTTAAATATTATGGTGTTAGAAAGCATACAGGAATTATAGACAGGAAGAAAATGGAAAAGAGGGAAAATACAGGACAGGAGAAAGCAAAACATAAAAGACGATGAAGTGGTCAAGTGACAATTTCAGCAAGCTAGGAACAGTCTATTGTATTAGTCAGCAGAAAACTGGTTTAAATGTAGACAGACAATACTGCCTAGAGGGTGACAGGACACTTGTTTCCCTTGTTCTGCTTTCATTTTCCTCTTTGTTCCCTTCTCCTCCTCCTCGTCTCTCATTTCTTTTTTCCTTCTAGTTCTTTGAATTACTTCTTTACACTAAAGATTTTTCAGCTCTTCAGTTTATCTCTTTTAGCTTTTTGCTCCTAAGTTTGAAGGAGAGATGAGGAAGAGGAGAGGAGTTATATAAACTTTCATACTGAGGACAAAAGCTTGGACTTTGAAGTAGCAATGGAGAAGGAATCAGTAGAGAGAGGAAAGCTCTTGTTTATTTCTCTAGCTCTGCTGTGACATTTTGTTCCACTATCCTATTAAACTTTTTCAAACATAGCACACATTACTTCTCACATTCTCTGCTCATTTCCAATGGCAAATAATTATATACATATGGCCCTGGCAACATCAGGTCACTAACTTGCCTAAGTGTTATTACCATTTCTCACAATCTTATCACCATTCTTGTAATATTTAATGCTTTTCTTGAAGCCCCATCTCTCATATTCTTATCATTATGTGACAATTTCAAGTTATATTCTTTGAAAAATAAATGAAGGGTGGGATTCATCTCACCTAATTTAATATGTGTAGAACGTAGACATCTACATCTCAGCTAACCCCCTAGGCTGCCTTTATAGTCAATGAAGAGAATTAGTCAATTTTAAAGCATAGCTCTTCTGGTCTATTTTAGGATGAGATATGCTGCACCCAAGATGTGCCTATTTCTTCCTACTGATACAGTGGAAGCCCAGGATGAATAGCTGAGCTGTAGATGATTACATTTGGTCAGAAGAATCCTTTTTACCTCTGGGCTTTGCAGGGAAAAAAAAAAGAAGAAATCGGAAAGTAATGTCTCATATGGATGACCTTCTAATTTATAACATTAATATGCAAATAAGAATGACCCCAAAAATTTTATTTTAGAACATATACAATCTACAAGAATTTCAGGCTTCTTTTTCTTTGATCTATTTGATGACCAGGCTCGCTCACTCACCTTTCAGGGCTTTTTTGGGTTTTGAGTTTCACTGTACTGACTTCTGCAAGGGTATGTGGAAAGCAAGAACATCTGCTTCACAAGGTTATCTGATCAAGGAGCTTTTCAATGCAAAAGGAGATAATAAGTAAAGAGGAAAAGGATAACACAGACAAACATGGTAGACAAAGGATGATAGAGACAATGGCAAAGACCAGAAGTCTCCAGCTACTAATTGCTAGACCATTAAGAAAGTCAAGGCACAGCTTTGGAGAGGATGAGCCTGTACTTTTTAACTGACAAGAAGGGGGAAATTTGGGTATTGAAGATCTTTCTCTGGGACTGAGCAAAATTTGTGAAGGAAAGTTTAAGAGAAGAGAGTGAGAGAGGAACAAAGAGGGGATTAGACAGAAAGAGGTATAGAAGGGAATGGCTGCATGTAAACCCAGCTGGTCAACATGCTTGTCTGATCCAGCTCCGTGCCTGAGCATCACAGTCTGTCCTGCCTCCTGATTAAATCCTTTCCTAATGATTTCTCTGTGTACACTCACTCTCTGTCCTGTGTCTATGTGAGTGGTGCAAGGACTAGGTGCCAGCTGCTGGGGGGGACCAGAGTGAGTGGGATTGGGGCCAGCAGCTGGAGTCAGACTGGGGGTGTGGGCACCCCTGGCCTGTGGAGTCAGCTACTGGGACCAGTGGGGTCTCTGTGCCACCCACCGGAGTGAGAGGGGGTCTGGGCCTTAGTCCCTGGGGCAGGAATGGTGTGTGTCCCCAAAACCAGCTACTCGGTGAGTGGGGCAGGAATGAGAGAGGAGTGCGAGGGGTTCAGCAGCAGCAGTTAGAGCGAGACCATGGATCACAGCCTGTGTGCCTGGTGACGGCTACTGGACAGGGGCAGAGGGGGTGAGTGCCTGTATCTCCCCCAAACTCGGGGGGGGGTGTGGGGGGTGGGTGGATAGGTGGGTGTATGTATTAGCAGTACCAACTGGGGTGGGTTAGAGGGCCCAGGATCTGAGCAGGGGTGTTGGACAGACAGAGGGGCCGTGCCGGTACTGGGGGGACCCGTGAACATACAAGTGCTTGTGAATCTGGCATGGTGTGTGTATATGTGCTTTCACTAATGACCTTTAGAAAACTTTAGAAAATAGTCATGTTTTTTTTACATTTATAACTTGCTTTAAAAAAAAAAAAAAGGTATCCCTCCCTCTCTCTTCTTTTAGTCCGAGGTTTTTTCCTCTTGTTTACGCACTACATCTGGCTGCATTTGACACACCTTGCAATACGGATCCCAGATAGAGCTGTGTGCAACTTGGCAGTTCCGCTTCCCAGGGGCTCGTGCAATTACAGTCTGTCAAGCATATATCACTTAGCTAAGCAACAGCTAAGGAGAGCAATAATAACCTACAAATTTTTCATGGGAAAGCATTGCAGAAGGAGAGGCACTATTCCAAGTGACAAAAAAGGGTTATAGCTCCAGGAAGAATAATGAGATAAAATTAAGGAGGGTGCTTGGTTTGATTATTTTGCTAAATATTGGGGAGGGGGGGAAGGAATCATTCTGACTCAGGAATTATTCACCTTGTTACTCCTCCAAGAGAAATATTAGAAGTTCTGTCACTTGGAAAATGCACTGGCAACTGGGCAAAGGGGAAAATAAAGAATAATCCACAAGATAAAAAAGACTGAGTTTTGGGGGGAACTGGATGCTTTTTCAGGCTTTTTAAAATTCTTTTAGCCTATGCAGCATATTTTCTGAATGTATGAGCAGCTTCTCACAATCTACTGAATTTATAGTTTGTTAACAGAATCCTAGGGGAAAAAAATTTCAAAAATATTGATTGTAAGCAATTTGACTATTTTATTGTCTGTTTTAGACTGTGAGGGAGAAATTCAGTTTTGCCATGATACTAAAATGATTGGGGATGAAAGGCATAGGAAGGGCTGTGCAGGTGGGATATTAATACCATGCTGAATAATAAGTATTATTCCCAATAAATCAGTAGTGAAGGCTGGACAACAGTATGGGTAGGGGGAGCAACACTGCACTGTGAGGAATCCCCTGAGCAAAGCTGTGAGGAAGAATCTGTCCTCACTGTGGATAAAGTCTAAATATCTATTGTCATCTTTCAGACTGAAGAACAAAAGGGTTCTCAGAATTTAAGCACTATTGGTCCAATGCCTCATGGGCAGGGTTGTAAGCAGAGCTCCCATGTCGTCTTATGTGACACCAAGAAAATCCTGGCCTTTTTTTGGACAGAAAAGATTGTCAAACTATGTTCTTTGTTGTCTCTGGGTATTCACTCACTGTCTGCCAATTCACAACAGATTAAACAGTCCTGTACTTTCTTCTGAGTTGGTGCTTGTAGCACAGCTTCACCCTATTTTCTTGCTTCTGAGAAAACAAAATATGTACTTGGTTTTCTTCTGATTTTTCAGTATTATTCTTGCTGTATGCTAAACAAATCACTGTTCAACAGTTTGACTATGGAGGAAAGAATAAGAAGTCATTGTAGTTTAATGTCAAAATGAAAATAATAAACAGTCTGCAAAGGGCAAATTTTGACTGTTTCTTGCAGAATCTAATTTGCTAAGCTTTGCAAATTAGACCAAGAAAACTGAGTGTGTGTGAGGTTTTTACCTCATTCTGTACTCTGCTATTTCATAAATGGTTGCAGGATAAAACTATTCAATTAAGATAAGGTACTGTATATTGTTCAGAAAATATATTATGCCTTTTTGAAAGTAAGTTTCTGTTTTCTCATCTCTTTTTTGAAATTTTCTCTCTTATGGAAAAAGTCTCTGCTTTCTGTGTTCTTGTTTAATTTGAAATACTATTTGTGATCTGAAATAAAAAATCTGCATTAAAACAACTGTAACACAAAAATATTATGTATCAGTTTACTAACCCCTGGCTTCAACAGTAAGACATATGTCATATTTCTAATGACAGTGTTAAATCCATGACATAATATTTGCTGTCGTCTTATACAACAAACATATCTTATATATAATTTTATATTTTCATATCTTAATATGTAGAGTGTTATATTTATGGATGTATTATATTTTATTATACAAGAGTAATATAATATAATAATATGATCAAAGCAAGAATACTGGATAGTTATGACAACACAGTAATCTATTATAAACTAAAAGGGTGAAGATGAAACTATGACACTCTGTCAGCAATTTTTAAACACGTATAAGAAGGTATTTGCAAGATATCTTCCTAGGAATAACTGCTTGCTGAAGAACTAAATGCACAAATCTGATGATTAGCATCTGCAGCTGAGTGGATGAAAGGACAATAATCTCATACTTCTCATTTTTATTTTTCTGCATAACTGTGAATTTTCTGGAGTCACATTCATAGAGTTCCCTTACCCCATCACCATAATACCAGAGCACGCACCTACATACATGAGCGTGTTCTCCCAACACCTCTCAGAAGTACATATGAATTATCAGATAGAGCAGATAAATAAAGAATTAAGCATCCCAGAGCTGCACAGAAATTAGACAGTAGCAATTCAATTTAAAATAAAAAAAAAAAAACAAAAACAAAAAAACCCAAGTCTACATTTAGAAAAGAACACTGTCCTGGAAGGACTAAGCATCCCTGTGTTTGATTTTCAGATGCTCAGTCCTGCAGGTGAAATTTAGAATCCCAACCCACTTATAACAGTGTCTTAGAAACTAAAGTGCTTGGGAATGGCATCCATTCACAAGCCTATTATGTTAGCTTAAAAAAAATTCTAATCACTGGAATAGGAAAAACATGTTGCATGTAAAATCCTACTTCTGCTGTGGTCATAAACACCTATGTCAGTTGTTACATGCATCCGGTACATCTACTTGAAACTGGAGTTTCCTGGGTGTAGAGTTTACACTAGAGCCCAGTGTCTGTTCTGTGAAATCTCAAGCAAATCTTCATCCCTGGCTAAGAGAAATGTGTAATATTGTCGATGTTTTCCATTAAGCAGAAAGCCAACATGTAAGGGAAGTGCCCTTCTCTGCCTGTCTGTCTGTCTCCCTCTTTTTCTTTCTCTGTTTCTCCCCCTTGCACACCCCTTTGTCTATCTCTTTTTAAAAAAAAAAATGCATAGCCTGAGAGGGATTTGTTGCCAACCGTTCCTGGGTGCTGGTTCCTCCTTTCAAGGACTGCCTATATATTCTGCATTGTGAAGGCACTGACTAAGCACAGACAAAAAACTGTAAAAGCCAAATGCATGTTTTCTGCCTCCCATTTGAGAGCTGACAGTGCTAGGCCACCAGTTCCAGTACCTTGAACCCTACATCCTTTCCTGCATAGCAGGACAGCTTCAATAAAAAGAGTCCATGCTGGAATGTACAAGTATGTTTCAGTTTTAAAATCTATGGTTTCACTGAGAGACTGCTGATAATTATAGCCACAATACCAAGCCAAATTAGTCCTGATGCTTGGAGTGGTAAATCCGGTGCAGTAAGAAGAAAAATTGTTTTGCTCTTGTTGTTACAACCTTTTATTCCTGGGGAGAGAAGGAAGACATAGGTTGTTTTCCTGATCAGGCATCCCAGAAGCAATGTATTCTCTGTTACTGGAGGTTACGATCAACTTGAAAATTGACAGCAGGAAGCCCCAAGCTCTCAGTCACAAAAGACCTACAGAACTATTCTCCACCGAACAAACCCTTCCTCACAAAATGCCCGTCCTATGTCTATCATTTGACTCAGAAAACTGATGAGCGTTCCCTACTCTTGGTGATTTTAAGGGATAGATATGACTTGAAGATACTGCACTTAGTTGTACAATCATTAATTACCTTCAGTTACATGGCATAACGTGATCAGTGGTTTTCAGCTTATCTTTCCCACAAAGAGTGGCTTTGTCTGCTAGCTGGTGGTATCAGAAAGCTTGGGGACAACACTGAGGAGGTGAAGTCACCTGCTTAGGTGACTTTAGAATCTCAGTTCCTGAGATAGAATCCACTGCTGTTTCACTGAATCAATTTTTCTCACCACTACTGGAGCAACACAAGAGAAGAATTTAAAGCACATTGTAGCGATGTTATTGGATACCATCTACCCAGCTAAATAATGGTGAAATATAGATAATATAGGTCAAAAAAGTCCCATGCTCGCCATAATTGAGACCAGTGGGTTTTTTTACTAGGCAGAATTCAGCTTGCCCTGTCAGAAATGGACATGTAATAAGTTTTTATCCTGAGCAAGCAGAAGCAAAAGAGAAGGACTGTGATAAAGAATACGCAGGCAGACACTGAAATCAGATGCACATGGTCTGCACTGCTTCCCTTTTCCTAAGGCTCCAAGACACATCAAAATGTCCGAAGCACCGCAGTATGTGCAGGCCCACCAGAGGCAAAGTCTGTGCGCAGGTATAAATAAATTCTATGGCATCACTGCCACAAGAAACAATTGGTGCAGGTAATTTGGCTTACCAATTAGTGTAGGCACCCCACAGAAGTACAGTTTATAATAAGTAATTTAAGCAATCTGCATGTAAAAATTAATGAATAGAAACACATAGAATCTGAATAATTTTTAAGCAAGTGAAATAAGCTATTTTCTGTGTTGCACAAACATAATAAGGTCATTTAAGAAACAATTACAAGGCACCACAGGGTGAATAAAGTATAAAACTAGAATGAGTGATGGCCAATATAACCTTTCTTAGTTCCCATAATTGCCTATGTGTTCTACAAAGTTAAGTAAAGGGACACATGCAATTTAGTTCCTCCAGTATGATTAGCTATTACTGAGGAAATAGGATGATTCCAGAGCAGGCGTTTGACTCAAGGAATACAGAATTAAGCAATACTTTCTTCATACTGCTGGTAGGTTGTTTAGAAATGTAACTTTTTTTAATTTATACTTTCAGAAAACATTCTTGCTCACTCTAAAATGTCCATTAGCCTTTCAGAATCCATCACAGAGTGCTAACACAGCAGCTGTCATTCAGAACATAATTCTTGACAATTTTCTACCAGAAAATTCAACCTACCATGTTATCTTCTCCCAGGGAGCGAAACAGCAACACAACAGGAGCTTAAATGGTGGTTTTATCCAGAAGAATATTTTGCTTGTGAAGCAGCCGATCTTGAAAGGTTACATGTCCTACAGATGCTTTAGATTCTGTACACAATGTACTGATAAAAGTAAAGTTAAAGCAGCCTCTCCAATTATCATCACATAGCATGGGATACATTTCTATAAAGCTTCCAAAGTCTGCTAACTTATCTGTGCTTCTCTGACTCCCAGATACTTATGACTACACAGTTTTTCTTCTTATAAGGAGGAGTAGATTATACCTTATCAGTTGCTTGAAAAAAAAAATAATAATCTTGATTTTATAGTCTGTCAAAGTCTGACATAAGAGAGACTTACAACATTTTCATATATAACTACTGATAGAAATACAGATTTTATTTTAAGCTAGTTAACATAACTCTTAATTAGGGCTTTTACTTAAAGAATGATAGCCATTTCTCTAGTCCATTACAGCTACCAGATCGGATGCAATCAAACCACAAGCCTTTATGAAGTAGAAAAAAATAGGACAGAAAAATGTAAACAGACTCTTATAATAGAACTATTATGACCTTGAGATTCAAATGCACGTATTCAAATAAAAATCATGATTCCATGCAAAAATCCAACAGCAGAGTTGGAATGTAGCTGTCTTTTGATACATTAAACCTGGATGACTTATTTTAAATTAATCAAAAATGTAGAACTCAGCAAGAGAATGCTTATTAAAATCCCCCTTACGTGGATATTTCTCATTAACTTTGAAAAGCTGCTTATAGCAAACAGTTCTCTAAGCTGAGCACCTTTCCATTTTGTTTGAGTATTGCACTTTGTGGTTTCTTTTACAGAATCTGCAAAAAAACTTTAACTTATTTTTTTTCTACTCCATTGAATGAAGGGACTGTCATAAATAGCATTTCTAATGAAATTTATAACTTGTCCAACTAACGGTACAGTCTTCTTCAGCACTGCCTCATAAAATTAATACCATTTGTCTCTACAGTATTCTTGTAAGTAACTACAATTTTTCCAATTGAAGAATTGAGGCAAGGGGAAATGAATGCTTTATCAAGCATTCCACTGAAAATCAAAGGCAAGATATCCATACAATTGCCTAGGTCCTAGTCAAGATAAAATCAATAGTCCGAAATATTTGGCATAGTACAAGAAGAAAGGTGACCGTTTTAGCTCACTATTTTCCACTGTAACCCATTCTGGTTTAAGGTATTGTCATGGATATCTCTAGACTTGCATTTGTCAAATTTCCCTTTTTCTGACATAAACCACCTGCAGTCCCAGAAACAAGGTTTCTTTGTCTCGGCTGATGGAAAAGGAGAGATTTTAGCCAGTGTGGAAGTTTGGGATTGTCATCTGAAGCCCAGCCAAGAAGAACCTGTGAAGTGATCAATTTTTCTTTTTACAACTTCAATTCTAGGGAATTTTTGAAAGGCAAATTAGAATCTTAATAGATAATACTGATTTGGGTGAACTTTACCATGAGAATTTTGAGTTCCAGTGGACTCAGCTCTAGAAACCTTTTCCCAAATACCTTTACCTTCTAGTCAGAATGAGTCCCCAAGTCTGCAAAGCAACTTTGCCTCATAGTAGCCTCAGAATAATTTACCTGCCACCCCTTGAGCTTCACTTCCACATATGAAGTCACACCTATTCTTTTAGCAAAGGAGGTTTGCCTCTGAATAAACTATCATCTTTCTTCAAAGGCTTTAGTCAAAATAAGAATGGAATTTTCCCTTCGTGTTCAGTTTTACCCATCTAAGTTTTAAAAAATTAAACTTTTATTCTCCTGAATAACTGTAATAATCTGTTGCCTCTGAACTAATTTGCTCTTTGCGACAGGAATCATCTAAGAATTGTCCTCAAAACCAGACACACGGCCCAAATAGAAAACAAACCTGTAAGCACAGCCTGTTTGTGCCTTCCAAATCAAGGAAGCGTGCCAGACAGGTTTGCATGCTGCTAGGCATGCTGCTTGCACTCGAGCCTGTGTTTCGGATATGTGGATGGCAGTCAAGCAGGACACAGAGCACATTGCATTCAAAACCTCTTCAGGGACAACTCTTTACGAGCAGTACAGACATTTCCAGTGGGCCTCATCTCACATAAAGCCTAAGTCACTATGGAAAAATAAAATGATGGAGAGGTGATAAAACATTTTTTAGATAAAGGGAAAAAAATCTATTTGGTCCCACACCATATACTTGTGTCTCACACAAACTTTATAATGATCACTGAACTGTGCTGTTCAAGTGAAAGAATACTAAATATAATAATACATTCTAGAGCTTTATTAAATGGTGTTAACTAAATGTTTTGCAGCTAAGCTGTTAGCCAAAGGTATAGCCCTCTTGCATTTTGTAAGATAATTCTGGGGTAATATATTTGCACATAAAATAGTTTTGTTGAGATTCTGTAAGTATATGAGAGGTCTTTGACCTCCACTCTTGCAGTCTTTAAGCTGCAGGAGGAAAAAAACTTCTGTTCCATGAAAATACTTACAATGAATACATTCACAATTTTTCTACCTCTTAGAAAGTATTTTCTAGCTCAGGAGTAAAAGTCCTTCAGAAAAAGTATCTGTCTTTATTATTTTTTCTGCAATGCCTAGTACAATGGGACTGAGACCTCTGGCTATAACTACTGCAAACAATAATGCAGATGAGAAATGTCTTTCAAGTCTGTAAACACATTCTCACTCTCAAGAATGCAGTCCACAGTATGTAAGTATCCAGACTTTCATTACCTAGTCTTAAAAATCATTTATTTGGATGATGCAAAGTGCTCTGAGGGATCTGATAGTCATCTCTTATCGAGCATTGACAGCGACAGCCTTGGAGTATTTCCCTCTCATTTGACATACTGATGTGTAGGCAGTACACCTGTCTCTGAAAATGTAAGATTTTCCATGGGTAATAGGAACCTTTTATAAAGCAAAACTCAGCATATAAGATTAGGATTGTTCACTCGCACAAACAGATCAAGTATTCATCTGGAGACCAGCAGTCTCGAGGACTCCATCCATGTTCCACAGTTTGGAAACCAACTCTCTCTGCTTTTGGCAGAAAGGCCAAACTGTTCACCTTCAAGAAGTCTCTTTCTACTGCATTAGAGCTCTCAATTCTAGCACCAAAAGCAGAAGAGGAGGCAATTCATTACCTTACTTTCTACTTCTCATGCCTTGGAACCCTGTCAGTCTCAGAGGTGTAGCTGGATAACTTTTTTTATATTGTCTTATGATTTGAAAATAACATGGAATAAGACATTTGGGGAAAGAAAACAAATACCTATTCACTAAATCAGTGTGGGACTAATTCTGAACAAAGAAAAAATCCCATTAAATTAAAGCCTAATAATGTACAAGGCCATCTGAGCTCTAAACAAAACCACATACCAGCATATTTATTTTCCTCCCTCCAGGAAGAGAAGGTTATACTCGTACCTGACTTGCAGTAATGCGCAGGTGCCCATCATCATTTTATGATGGCTAGTCCATCTGACAATTAGCCAATATGCTGATTTTTGTCACTGGCACAACAGGGTCACATTTTCTTTTCCTGCAGAAGCTCTCTTTAAATGGCATCTTTTGGAGACAGCTGAAGTTCATCAGTTGATGACAGGAACTAGACAGTGCCATCTGCCTTAGCAGCAGTTCAGGTAATAGCAAAGAAAAGCTAATTGCCAAATATGAAATGTGCAGGAGTGGATTTTAATTTTTTTTATAACTTCCCATTAAAAGTAGACCTATGTGGCACTACACGGTACTTTGAAGAAGCACTCAAGTCTGCTCTAAAAGAGCTTTGCAACTAGTCTGAGTATCCTGTGTTTAACATTATGTTATCGCGGTTTTGTTGGTTTAGATATCTGAAGTAGTTGGAAATCCTTGGTTAATACCCCACAGCACATAGATGCAAGCTTTATAGCAGCATGATAACTGTACTTAAATGATATGTACATTTTTATTGTTTCCCTGGATTAACAGAGGTATCTCCAGGATGCTGCAGAGCAGAGGAGGAGCGTTACTGAAGTCACTAAACAGGTGTCACATTCCCAGTTCTCGTGTATCCCAAGTTACATCAAAAGTGTTCAAACTGAAGGAGCAGGAGGTGTCTAGAAAAGGAGGTCCATGAAGCGATCGCTTTGAGGAACCTGGCAACCATGACAAGAAGTGATTGCTGACTCCAGAGCCACACAGGCTGAGACAGGTAGTCCAGAGGTGCAGCCCTCTAAGCACAAGGGGACAGCAAGCTCTCATGATGGAAGCAAGCTCCAGGCAGCCTCACAGAGATGGGGCAAAACACCTTGATTCCTCTACAGATCAAGGCTGACAGCTCAGGATGGCATTTCCCCTTCTCAGGTCATTTTGCACGTATGTTAAAGGGAGAGGAAGGAACATGCTCAAACAATGAGGAAGGTGACAGTAATACTGCTTCCATTTTTCATTCACCAACCACTTAGTTTAAAAGGCATAAGTATGTCTGCAGTCAGGGACAATTTCTCAAACCTACCTCATCCCAGATGTATTTTCTCTGTTCACAGCAACAGATTCAAGCTTTTTTCCCCCAGTGTTTTGTATCGTAGAGATATCCTTTTTTTCCCCACACAGTAGCCCAGGTTCAGCAGGATAGGTTCCTTAGCACCAGGTAGTCTGCAGTCAAAGGTGGGAAGTACAAGGTTGGCCTTCTGACAGTGAAGTGATCCACAGATCTGGACCAACTTTCCAGGTAATCATATGCTCCACTATATAAGCTGGTATAGCAAGAAAAGAATAGCATTGTTTCAAAGGCCGGGGTGGGGGGGGGGGGGAACAACCGAGCTCTGGTCACTCTGGGTGACTTACCTGTGTTCAACTGCCTAACTCTGAAGAAGAGTATAGGTAACATCAGAAGTTTATGTAAGAAGATTATCTTCAAGCAAAGAATGGTTGTTGGGACTACTGTCTGTTTCTTAGAGGTTATCAGTAGTAAAAACCAGTGGTAAAAATTAGCATACACCTCTCAACACTGTCTTCTAATCAAGCTCCAGTAGATATTTATACTACTGAGTAAAACTATGTCATATTTAGAAGATCTTTTTTGCTGGCATGTACACAAAATTTCTTGGACTCCTGCACTGATTAGAATATAATTTCTATATTGGGGATCATTAGAAAAATTAAAACAATGTCTCCTGTAAAATTAAACACAAGCTGCATGGGGAATCTGTACAGCCTTGTTCTCACTTTAGAGTCTGGCAATAACACTCAGCCCTTTGGGCCAATATCTGTGTAATCTAAATGTATTATTATTATTTCTGAAGTGTCTATAATACTGGTATCTGCACACTGAAGTTTGCCAAGAATCTGAACTCCCAAAGCAATGCCTTTCAAAAACTATTCAAAAAATTACCTTTTCTACTACATTCTAAACTGTAGCATGCACTTAAAAAGGTCACTTTCTGAAAGTTTGCATGGTATAGACTCCACACAGCAGACATCAAGAGGAGAAAGGCATTACTTCATCTTATTACTGTCTGTACAGAGACATTCAAACTAATTAAAAACATGAGATTTTTTAAAGAAGAATCATGTTCTGCTCTGCTTCTGAGTCACCAGGGATGAGAACATCCAGTCTTCTGCCCACTAGTTTTAAGTTTAGCATCAGTAAAATCTTTGCTCCATCCTAGATATAAAAATGAAAATCTGTCCTTTTCCACAACACAGCATGCCTGCCTTTTTATTGACCTTTTTAATCTCCTAAAAAAACTTCTTTTTTTTTTTTCTCCATTTCATCCTCTGAATCAGAACTGGAGATCTAGGAAAATTCTATCAAACTAAGATCATCTTTAAGATAATACTTTTAATCAAGATTTTCTCCAGATTGGTGAGAACTACAACCTTCAGCCTGACAATGCAGACTGTCTTTGACAGGATTACAGGAACCATGTCTAAATTATGTTTCTCTATGAAGTAGTCTTGGACTGCCACTTTCTCTCTGATCCAAATGCCCATGAGACAAAAATGTTGGATTTGGCAAGTTTGCAGTTACACACGGCCTCCAGCTGTTCTATGATAGGTTACGAAATAAACTGGCCTCCAGCCAGCCCAAGGGATTTGTATCAAAAGCTGTGTAGTAAGTATTATATGTGTGAAAATGTAAACATTCACATTCTATTTCCCTTTTCTCAGCAGTCCACAGATGATTTTCATATTACTAATAGAACAGAAAATAATGGCCAGGACTTGAAAAAGAAAAGGATATATTTAACTCAAGCTGAGAACTATATGAACTCTTCAGGATTAAGCACAGCCTCCTAACAAGCATATATAAAAATTACAGCTATTCCATAGTTTAAGCAACGTATACATAGTCTTCACACAGAAATAGCAGTTCAGAGACTGAGCATTCATTAACAAAGGTATAAGCAGTTGTATTTTTGCTGCAAACATTAGCAGTAGTTTAATGGTATTTCTCAATCATTTAAAGCCAAACATACATTAACACGAATTTATGTGCATTCTGTCATAGAACATTAGAGTTCAATGATACCCTTTAGTGACAGGGTATATGGTCAGTTAATAAAAAAAACAACCACCTTTTAAACCTTTTAAAATTAAAGTGTCCATAATCAGCATATAAATGAAATCCATCTATTATCTACTGATCTTTATCACCAAAAGGCACTATAAATAGCACCTAGTAAAGGCTAAGAACAATACTCTCTGGTACACTGTCTCTGAAGTAACAAAAACAGTTAAGTTAGATATAGAAACCACATGAACGAGACTCACAAGACTAAATTCGAACCAATCTGATACTTAAACAGAACGTATGGCATCGGTTCTTAAATGAAATAATAATGTAGAGTGATAATTGGTATCAGAGACGACTAAAAAGCTTAGAAAAATAAGTTAGTAGTTGCATTAGTGCTTTTTGCTAGTAAATGACTGTAAGCATCTAAGCAGGTCTTATCATAGTAGTGATTTTGCTAGAATCATGACTGAAATTTGTTACCTACTTGCATAGACCAAGAGAATTATATACAATGAAGGAACTGTACTCTATAAAACTTTTGACAAATAACAATATTCTGAGACTGGTATGTGCCTTGAATGTAACTGGCTTCATTTCACTAAGATTAAATTTTTATTAAAAGAAAACTTTTTCCTCCTTCTGTTCCCCTACTGTGAAAATTTGTATACCCTACTGTTGTGACACAGTTCTTTTTACCAGAGCAAAAATAAAAGATTAAGAAAAAAAAATTACCTGAATAATAATAATTTACATTTCCAATAATAAAAGATGCAATTTGAAAAGTATTTGCATCACAGCTGTCTCTACACAGCCCAGCTGAGATTATGCTAAAATTGGTATTGAAAAATTGTGAGATACAGACCTGACCCTGAGAGTTTAAACAATTAATGAGCAGTATTAGGGACTACAGTAAGTCTCTAAGTGGCAGCTACTGAGTTTTGACTAGAACTTTCACTACAGCTGCTGACGTCATGTAGAGAGTATTACACAGAAGGTTCAAATAGTGTGCTGCTGGCTTGAGCAGTCTTAAAATGGATCCCAGGATATCTAGGAGGAGATAATTACAATATATATATATTTTTAAAAAAAAGAGGGAATAGAGGAGGCACGTCTACCCAAGTGGGAGATGTGCATATGCACCACCAGCCCTCTATTCGCAGTCTCACCTGTATTTGGGTACCCTGGGCACTCCCACCACTGCTCACTGAGGGCGATCAGGGGCATTGGGAGACCAGGACCCTGCCAAGTGCCACAGCACCCGCTCACAGCTCAAACATAGCCTAAGTGACTTGTTTGATGTCAGAAAAAATGTTAGGGATCATTTTTTACTGTGAGAGTGACAGAGCACTGGAACAGGCTGCCCAGAGAGGTTGTGGAGTCTCCTTCTCTGGAAACATTCAAAACCCGACTGGACATGCTCCTGAGTGATGTGCTCTAGGTGGTCCTGCCTTGGCAGGGGAGTTGGACTAGATGATCTTTCGAAGTCCCTTCCAACCTCTAATATTCTGTGATTCTGGAGGAGAACCAAGGATTCCTAGCTCCTGGCCAAAAGACTATACAGATTTATATTGTGAAAGCTGTTTGGGAAGAAAATGAATATTCAGTTTAGGAGTATCACAGAAATACATGGAAGTAAAGGACCTTCTGGCACAATCAGTGTATTTCCAGATGCCCAGGCAGGCTCTGGCTGCGCTTCTCAAGGAACGCTATGCTACCTCCCTTAATAGATTTACCTTCTGATCAATAATAAAGAATTTGCTTTCCCCAAAGGTCCAGGCAGACTAGAAATAAAACACCTTTGTGTGTACTCAAAGGTAAAGGAAGCACAAGGAGCTTTAGCTGATTAGCGATTACAAGATTAGCCCTGGGAGGGAAAATTCTGTAAGATTTATAATGGGAAAGCACTTTTATAGGCCTTTGCGGACCATCTGGTGGAATTTAACAGAAAATTATGCTTGCATCATAGTGTTCTTTGCTGGCACTTTCCATTACATCTAGGACTTTTTCTGACAAGGATTTCTCCATACATTTTGCTGACACTAGGATTCCCTGGGTGAAAGAATGAGCTCTCATTATAATGGACAACTTCTCTCCATTCCTTCATTCTATCACTGGAAACAAAGTAGTGACACTAAGAAAGGGCATTTTGGGCCGTTTACTGGCAAGACGTGATGCAGTTCTGTTCCTTCCTTAACCTATAGGGCAATATGCACTGCACATCAAATATGCCCCATAGCTTCTCTGCTGTCCCCTTCACTAGACCATTCAAAAAACCCAAAGGCATGGTATTGCCATCAACTTGCATAGAACAGCATAGAACATAGAACAGCAGACTACTGCAAGTTAGCTTGTATTTTCAGTACCTGAAACTCTGCTACTTTTTCCTCTCCTTCAAACTGAAGTCTTTACTTCCTCCTCCGTGCTTGAGACCAGTTTCTCATAAGAGACCTAGTTTGGCACAGCAGCGCAGTAAAAAAGGCATCATGATAGATTCTCCATGACGTAAATTAGAGTGCTGCAGTCCAATCACATCCCCATCAAGGTCCTCAAATGAAACCTCCCACTGAGATAGA
This sequence comes from Psophia crepitans, assembly GCA_013399095.1. Lineage (NCBI taxonomy): Eukaryota > Metazoa > Chordata > Aves > Gruiformes > Psophiidae > Psophia > Psophia crepitans. The sequence goes on from VWZZ01006795.1 coordinate 256,701, forward strand.
AGCTATTGGATTTCCATCTGTGTGTCTCTTGCTGTCGGTGGCTATTGTTTAAGTAAACATTGGTTTGTATTACTCCTTTTTTTTTTAATTCAATACATGTTGATGCCTGGTTAAAAGGAAAGAAAATTGCAGTATTAAAAGACTAGTATTTTCAGCATCTTGTGATGTAAATTGCTAATTTAAAACCCAAAATATTGTTAAAGTGTCTTTATTTAATAGCAGACGATTGCAAGCTGTAATTTGCAAGCTGTAGTTGCAGATGGCAATGTTTTTCTCTCTTTTCAGCAGTACAGTACAGTATTTACTGCAGTGATCTGCAGACAATGACATACCAACTGCGAAAGAAATGCTCAGGGGTAATACAAACTATCAGGATTCCCATGAGTTCCAGCATGTGAGGGACTTGCCACTAGAGCATGAAATTTAAATGCCAATTAAAATGTTAAAATCTCTTACCTGGTCTCAAACAACAACTTTGTAATATACATTTTTAGTACTTTCGATTGCCAAGTATGTTTCTAATACAAAACAACAGCACTTGTTTTCTTTCCTGATTTTTAATCCCTTTGGATTGAATACACTTATTTTCCAATTCAGACCTGGAGGCCCAAGTCTGGATTTGAAACTGACAGCTACCATCTGGACCACACTAGCAGAAAGGCTTGTATGTGCTCTGGCACACATCTAGCATACCGTTCCACTTTTTGTACATAAGGACATGCCAAAATACCAAGCATGTAGCTTATCTTGCATGTATTAAACAAAATCTTTGCCTTTTATTTCATTTTGTTAAACAACTCATTAATGTTTATTTTTCAAGAGAAAAATTATTAACATCGTCTATCGAACAGCATTGTATAAAACATTTAAATACTGTATTCTGTAGTGCCATCTAGGGGATTTAAAACCTGGAATAAAATGCTCCTCTGATAAAGAAACAATAAACACTAAGAAATCACCTACGACTGCCAGGGCAGTTTCTTATGTATATCTAGTGTTTTGGATTACTTTTTCTTGTTACAATAGGAATATTTGAACAAGGTCACGCATGTAGTGTCATATCTGTAGAATCCATAAATAGGAGAAGATGTATTGTGCTATACTTCTGTTTTATAGCCCAATAATTCACAAAAGCAATCTTAAAAAAAATATCCCCAATAAAATCAGTGTCATGCTCTGAAACAGGATTTAGAAAATATTTCTAGCCTTAGTTCAGTTACCAGGAAATATATGGGATTTCTGTGCACGGAAGATATTTATAAAAAGATTAGACGTGTTATTGTATAAACTTATAGGAAACTGAAATAAAACGGGAGAGCTACTGGCACTTTCTTCAACACTCAACCTGATTCTTTTTTTTTTATCTCCAGTTAGGAGTTGGACTTGATGATCCTTATGGGTCCCTTCCAGTTCAGGATATTCTGTGATTCTATGAATCTATGAAGTTTCCTGAACCAGATGCCATTACATGGTAATTTCCAATGCGTCACTGAGTAAATTGTTAGAAATTATTAATTCTGTATCATATTGATAGCTATAATGATATATAAATTCTTTGATCACATTTATATTCTTTGTTCTTAAAGAAACCAATTGTAACAAGTTCACACATTAAATAAGTGATTATTCAAAAGGGAAATGCAGAGCAAAAATCAGAGACTATGAAAAAACAGAGGACTATAAGCCTGCCTTCACTCAGACCACAAGAAATGGTTCTATTAGTTCAATGCAACTCCAGATCATCAACCAGTATCTGCCAAACACCACTGAAACTCGTGGATAATTGACACTGGTAGAGAACCTGGCTATGCACTCATACGATCTTGTGTTTTTTCATAGTCCCAGTAACAGACCAGTTTCCAACCATCAGGATGAGAGATGGGATCGCTATTTTGCTTTTGAACCTACAAAACTCACATTTTGACATTCTATCTGGAAAATACGTGCATTAAACGTTTACAAAGATGTGCTGAAAACTATTTGTTCATAAGGGTAACGTTTCAAAAGCACGTAAAAAGTGTCCTAAGTACACATATACAATGGCTTTAGACATGCCTTTTATTTGGAACTATTTTAGGTAGTTGTCAGCCTTCGATCCTGAGAGTGGTTCCCATATTCAGCTGATTGCCCCAGCTCCCCCATCCTCTCACTGCAGGCTGTCATCTAGATGCATTATCCTTCACATCCTGCAGTCACCCACTGTACATCATAAAAAACATATTCCTCCCTTCTCACCTCCCTAGCTCATGTTCCCGTACCTTTGTCTCCACATTTTTTACCACATTGCACCAACCCAGTGCCCCACTCTCTGACAAGGCCTCTACCACGTACTCCCACTTGGAAAGACAATGCTCAACACTTGAGAGTGTGTAAGGGAGCAGGCAGTGGAGCCAGGCTGTTACTATGCATCTTCTGACCAACAGTAATTGTAGTTTATTGGGCTCTTGCCCACTAATGGGTATGCTATAACTTAACGAAAGGTAGAAGGCTCCAGATCAGTATTCCTACAGGAGTTATTTCTACCATCTGTACTTGGCCCGCAACACTCTAAAAGGTATTTATAAGGGACGATGCAGTATCTGAAAGTTTGATTCTGTTAAGTGATGTTAGATCCACTGCTGCCTCCCGCAGCAGCTCTAACTCAGGATCGTCCTGCCCAGCTGCTGGAGCCCAGCCCAGTGGCCAAGGACCCAGGATCTCTGTCCAAGCTGAGGGACACAGCTGCTGCTTTCCCAAATGTTCAACCAGCAGAGAAGCTGCAGACATATCCCAGAGACACACACACACAGAGGACACAGCTGGTCAGACAAGCTACCACAGACAAGGTGCCGCCTTCAACAGCACCTGCATACAGAATTCATAAAACACAAGCCCAGATAGCCAAGCGTCCTCCTCCTCCTCTTCAGCTGGTAGAGACTAGCAGCCCTACCTACATCTCAGGTCCCTTTACCCACCTCACAGGTCCCTTACTCACCAGCTACTCCATCTTGATGCTCACTAACAAACACACATACACTCATCCCTCATGCGCTCCACACTTGCATGTCTCCCCTGGCGTACCAGCACAGACTGTCCACTCACCACCTAAAATCCCAGTCTAGATGCGAAGCACCCCTCCTCGTTGCCTGGACCAGCTCGAGGTTTGCTAGAAAACACACACACCCCACACGCATCCGGTTTGGGGAAGATGCAGAAAGCCCTGCAGCAGCCACACTAGGAACACACAGGTTACGACCCACAGTTCCACTCCAGCCACCAGTGCTGAGCCCCTCACTTCCCTCACTCACACCAGCCTGCCCCAGTAGCTGGGAATACACACTGTTCCCACCCCACTGCCTGAAAGTTAAAGATGGAGAGACTCACCTGACTCCAGTAGCTGACTCCACAGGCACCCACACCCCTGGTCTGACTCCGTTAGCTAGCACAAAAGTCACTGACAAACTTGACCTGTCTCATCAGTAACTGGCACTTAGTCCTTGCAACACACATACACAAGGGATAGAGCGTGAGGATACACAGAGAGGTAGTTAAGGAAAGTTTTAATAAGAAGATATAAGAAAATAGGACAGACTACAGTGATCAGCTGAAGGGCTTGATCAAACAAGATACTGGTTGGTCCCATTTTACAAGTGGCCAGCCTCCTTTATATCATTTTCTGTCTACCCACCTCTTTGTTCCTCCCTGCTCCCCTTCCCCTGCACGTCCCCCATGGGTTTGTACAGCTTCTGTCCATTCCTGCACACCTCCTTGTCCTGGGTCCCCCTAGTTTACAGTTTTATCAGTTGCGAAGTCTGGGCTGATCTTCCTGGAAGCTGCATTTGCGGTTTCTTGGTAGCCCATTAATTAGTGTGAGTAGCGAGCTTTGTTTATTGTTATTCCTCCATGTGGGTTTGTCAGGTCTATGTCTTCACATATTCTGATTTCTGGCTTCCACCTTTTCCCTTGGATTCCCAACAGACAAGGTCCCTGATCAGATCCCCAGATAACCTCACTGGAATAAAGATTCCCACACTCTCACAGGCTCTTATCAATTAGTGTGATTGACCAGCTTTGGTTCCCATCATCTCCCTTATTGTTTGTCAGTCAGATTGGTGTCTCTCTATGTTTCTGTTTGCGGCCAGGTTTGTGTCCCTCTATGTTCATGTTTATGGCTTCCTTCTTTCCTGGTTATCCCTTGCTGCATTGGAAAGGTCCTTGACCAAATACCTTTAAAGTAGCAGACACTCTCTTGCCGCACACCCCTGCAGACTCTGCTGCCCTGTGAAAAGGCATACCAGAGGCTCTGCCTTCCCCATGCTGGCTGAGGTTGCTGACCCAACTGCCTCTCTCCCCTCACTTTCTTTGTGGAACTGTTTTCACAGTTTATTCATAGCTTATTGTTTCCTTTACACCGGTGCTGACCATAGGTGGAGAAGAGCTAATGGAAGGATGAAGTATCTTCTTAATTTTGTAGGGTTTCTTTTTTCCAATAAGCATAAAACAACTACGAAGAATATAGCACAGAAACAGAAAAACAGTCAATATGTTTGAGGTTCTCCAGGGTCCAGGACCTGGATTATCTTGAATGAAATAAAGTTTGAAGCAGTGTTGCTATAGACAAGGAGGCAAAATGTAGGCTTTACAACAGCAACTATTTTTGCGGATAACAATCTGTTCACATAAAATGCTATCTATATTTAAAATAAGAAGTCACAGGCGATCAGGGGAATTACAAAGCAATGAGACTTACTGTGGTTTCAGGGAAAGTAGTTAAGAGCCTAATTAAGGACAAAACCATATAAAAACAAAAGTAAAGCTTGATGGGGGAAAAAACAGCAAAGCTTCCAGAAGGGGAAAGCACTTTTTCATACCCTGATATATTTGTTTGCGGCAATGAACACTCAAACAAGATTTTGTGGGCAAACTCAGGGAGGAACTTGCAAAAAAGCAACTAATCCATGCAAAAGGCAACTTTTACTTCATAGTAGTATATGGTAATGTACTCAAGCAGTTCGCTGACAGCCTGGAAATGCAGACCTTACCATATTCCACCATAACTGGAGTGAGTACCCAGAATCTGATATCCATAATAAAATAGGAACTTCAGGTGATTCTAATTGACTTGTTATACTTTGCATGACAAAACTGACAGTTAAGGTATCTATAACAGTATGTAACAGCTATAACATCCCCATACGGATGGAGTCATGAATTATACATTATAATTTTATTTCCCCTATATGGGATAGGGGTAGAGTGAAGCTTTATGTCAGGTCTAATGTCACAATAAATAAGTGTCAGTATGGGAATAGCACCTGGGTCTCCAGATAACCAGTAACAACTGTATTTTTTTACTTTTCTTTACCGCCCTATACCAATAGTCAAAATATGAGGAGTAAGGCTGGAAACTGACTGCAGCTTCCAGCTTGTTCCCATGGGAGACTGTAAAAGATCTCATGGGGCTCTATCTAGATTGACTAACAAGGAATGCTTTTGAAAGATGTCAGGGAATAAAGGCAGAGCATGGTTTTGATGGACAATCAAGGGACCAGAACTGTGCAGGCAATTTACAGAATCACAGAATCACAAGGGTTGGAAGGGACCTTGAAAGATCATCTAGTCCAACCCCCCCCGCCAAGGCAGGGCCACCTAGAGCACATCACTCAGGAACATGTCCAGTCGGGTTTTGAATGTCTCCAGAGAAGGAGACTCCACAACCTCTCTGGGCAGCCTGTTCCAGTGCTCTGTCACCCTCACAATGAAAAAGTTTTTCCTTACATTAACTCGGAACCTCCTATGCTCCAGCTTGCACCCGTTGCCCCTTGTCCTATCGCTTAGTGAGGCCGAGAAGAGCCTGGCTCCATCTTCCCGACACTCACCCTTAACATATTTATAAACATTGATGAGGTCACCCCTCAGCCTCATCTTCTCCAAGCTAAAGAGACCCAGCTCCTTCAGCCTTTCCTCATAAGGGAGATGTTCCACTCCCTTGATCATCTTAGTGGCTCTGCGCTGGACTCTCTCTAGCAGTTCCCTATCCTTCTTAAGCTGAGGGGCCCAGAACTGGACACAATACTCCAGATGCGGCCTCACCAAGGCAGAATAGAGGGGGAGGAGCACCTCCCTCGACCTACTGACCACAGCCCTTCTAATGCACCCCAGGATGCCACTGGCCTTCCTGGCCACCAGGGCACACTGCCGGCTCATGGTCATTCCCCCGTCCACCAGGACCCCCAGGTCCCTTTCCCCTACACTGCTCTCCAGCAGGTCAGTCCCCAACCTGTACTGGCACATGGGATTCTTCTTTCCCAGGTGCAAGACCTTACACTTGTCCTTGTTAAATCTCATCAGGTTCCTCCCCACCCAGCTCTCCAGCTTATCTAGGTCCCACTGAATGGCAGCACATCCCTCTGGTGTGTCAGCCACTCCAATTAGTGTGTCACTCCACTCCAATTTAGACACATCCACTGAATTCTCTGCTCCTGACTGAAGGAGGATCAATGCAAAAGCTATGCCCAAGAATATATCACAGTTCAATAACATCCACGTGGAATATCCATTTTGAGTTTGTTCATTTGTTTTTTTTCAATTAGCATTTTCCATTTTCCAACCACATCTTTCTGTCAATAAGGTTTCTAGCAAGCTTAATCTGTGCTGCTTCAGGGGCAACCAAAATGTCAGGAGTTCACAGGCACACATCTAATATGCTCCAGCACATTTGAATTTATTTTACGGGACAGAACCAGAGCTCATCTGAAGACAAACTCACCAAACCTAAATAATGTGAACTCAGCATCGTTTTGCTCTACAAATCTGCTCCTACTGTGTTGCACTACTTACTAAAATAAACAGAGCCAAAGAAGACAATTTTAATACCTGTAGGAACTTAAAGGCTACTGATACAAACCCAGTATGATTTTCAAGAATTTCAATACCCACCTCTACTTCTTCTAATACAAAACTGAATGCCTCCAAAAAATCCCCTTTGACATCCATCTGAATCTTCAGGCACCTTTTAAAATTTAGCCCTAAATTCTCTAAGCTTCTTTGGAAAATCCCAGCCTTTATCCTTTTAGGAATGAAAAGAATGAACTGCACAATTTGAAGTTAAGAAAAGTAATCACTCATGCGCATAGTATCAGCAAATTAACTACAAATATGTGCTTAACATTCTTCAAGAGAAAAGCCCTGCAAGAGATAGGACACATCAGAAAGCTTATAAAGCAAGATAACAATTATTTTCAATATAATTCTTCTAACCTGATTCTGAAGGCCTCATTTTAAATTATTTAATGGTTTTGATCAGGCCACAGTGGTTTTTTTCATCATTCATTTCGCTGACTAACATAAGAAACATAATTATCCGTCAATTTTATAAAGTTTGCATTTCATCACATTTTTAATATTATAGAATTAATCATGCAGGAAACTCAAGTGCAGAGACTAGAATGGCTCATATTTAATGAATGATAAAACTAGGAAAAAAAATCCTAAACTTATTTTTAAACAAAATGGAAAGCTAGCAAGACTTCATGTAAAAGCTGTTACCAGTTGTGAATGATTTCTTATTTCTAACAAACGGAATGAGTAATACTTTTTAAATAATATTCATAAAGATATGAATAAAAATATAATAGTAATACTTTAGAGTTGCACTTCATCTTTCATCAAAGATCTATGACAATCTTTCCAACTATTTAATTGCACTAGCTATGCAACTCCTCTATGAGGCACTTGTCAAACAGCATCAGGTAAACTGAGGCAACAAGTATTCTCATGGTAGAAGCTGAAATAGAAAATAAAGGTCCTGCTAGCCATTGCTATACCTTTTTTTTTGGAGCTTCACCCAAATCCTGGCAACATCCCCTGGGGAGAAAACACACTGATTTTACATGACTTTGGATCATCCAGTTTCCGACTTTTTTAGGTCAAGAAGGAACATGACAGATTTGTGCAGCACACTACACTGCCTAATAAACTAGTAGCAGAAGCAAAGAGCTGATGTGTACAAGGATCAAGAAGTATTTGTAATTCCGTTGTCAGGTTACAAAACAGCAGGTTCCCTGCTCAATCTATGCTAGAGATAACCTTCCTCACGCGATATTCACAGCCCTGACTTCTGTCATGCTATTAGCAATCTCATCAGCAATAATGCTGGTGACACTTGTCATCTAATCCTTTTGCTACAAGTTAGAGTAAGATCGGCAAGAGAGAATTAGTGAAGAAGTTGTGTTTCTCTGAAGTTATCTCTTTAGAAATGACTGATTTCATCCTAAACTTCAGTTTATCGGTTCATAACTTTGTCCTTTGCAAAACGGAACTACTTGCAGAGTATGATACGCTATTAATATTTTCATCTTTTGACACATTGCACATCCCTACTGTAATGAGACAATTAGAAACACAATTGTAAATTTGCTGCAGCGTCGAAACTTTCTGAATGCTTGGAGTCCTGTATTGAGCAGCCAGCTTGGGACTTGTGCCCCTTGGCTTTTCTCCCCACGGTGCAAGTCAGCCACTTGGATAGGTGAAGCAGTCATTATTACAACAGGTCAAGAGAGTACAGAAACCATCAGTGAATTAAAGATCTGGAAGCATGGTAAGTGATACGTAGAACACCTATTTGCTGAGTTCAGCAGCAATTAAATTAAATATTGCTTATGTGACTTTTCTTTCACAGGAAGTGTAGTGTTTCAATGTCTCTCTCATCGCCTGGCAGTCCTACACATATTTAACTATTCACACCAGCCTGTATGCCAGCTCTCTGCAGCATCCCATCTGTGTGCTATTCTTCAAAACACCCCCAGCCTCTCCGTTTCATGCTGCATTATCGTAACAGAACTGGCATCATCTATCTGGCATGTCACTGGGGACAACAGTCCTCAGACATGGGATCCCACATACCATGGCTGCTACTGAACTGAGTGAGAAGCAGGAGGAGAGTGACCCTTGCATCCAGGGCTAGCTGCAGGCCAGTTATTCTGAATCTTGCTAGGGCTAAAATCTTTGGAATACAACTGTATACTGATGCCAAGTGACTGGCTATTTCAGAGGTGTTTAACCTCCCTTTCAGCACTCTCTGGTACATGCAGGATCCACAGCAGTTGTCATCTCTCACAGTTGTTTATCACCTCCATTTCTACAGATTCTGCTCACTTAGGAGTCATTATGCAGGGAAGAGGAAACAATACAAAATGTGCCAAATCATTCAAATCAATACAGAAGATAATAACATATTCCAGGGAACACTAGCCAGCTGAGAAAAAGAAATTCTCCCCTGTTCTCTTTTCATGTTCGTTTCTCTTCCACCTATTTTCTACTACTACAATACTTTTTTGTTGTTGTTGAATTTTAAACCCAGAAGTAGCAGCTGTGCTCCTGAAGTGATTTCCTTTCATTGTTTGTTGCCCTCTTTGTTCGTTCTTTCTCACTTTTTGCCCAAGTCTTTTTTTCCCACTCATTCGTTCACTCAGTCCTCATTTTAGCTATTTGTTTGATTGTTCAATATCCCTTCTCATATTGTGTCCCCTTCCACCTTCACAGATCTTTTTGCCTCTTGTTAGTTAAAAACAGTTAGGAAAAATCTGTCTTACTTGATGTGCCATAAAAACATAGACACTGAAGAGACGCATGTCTGTATAAAACCATAATTGTGTAGATATAAATATGTGATCAGCTCGATCTTTCTATTTCATTTCCACCCTAGGCAAATGAGATACTGTGACTTCATTTCATGTTTTGTCTAAAAAAGCAAGATTATCTTACTATAAAAAAGAAGCAATGGCACAAAAGGAGTAAATGGTGCACACACAGAGGTAAAAAAAATAATCTACTGAACATGCTGATGCTGTCCTTGATACTTGAAGTTAAAACATACCATTAGTGCCCCAAAATAAATAAGCTAAGTGATCATATTTCTACAGTCATTTTTCTCAATCAGATATGTGCAAGTTAATAAATCTGTTGCCTGACCTGAGTACAGATTACCTGCCTAATGCTCTACTTATGATGGGTAAGGCTCAGGAAGGATTTTGCACCACTAAGAAGCTATGACATTGGTCGTTTAGGAAGGCAGGAAAAGAAAAAGAAATTCTTAAAGCATAATGTATATTCTATGCCAAAATTTAGTAAGCCATTGATTGTACTTGTCACAAATTTAATAAAAGAAGCTATAATTAAAATCTGTCAAGGTGCTGAGCAATTCACAAAATGAAATACGAACTATTCTCTAAAGCAGCACACCAGAGGACCTACACGTATTTCACAAAACAGTTGAAAGGTCCTGTGCGCTGCACAAAGTATCTGCACGGATGTCAACAATTCTTCAAGATGCTCAATTAATTTGTTTAGGATCAGTCACTTTGCATGATTTTTAGGAATGTTACAACAATTTTTTAGGTACAAATTACTTAGAAATATTTAACTGATACTGTATTATATTCAGAGAGCTACTGTCAGACACAGATTTATAATACGGCTCAAATGTAGCAAACAGAGAAGGCCTAGATCCAGAAGGGCTAAGCTCATAGTTAAATGTTAAATTTAAGCTCGTAATCTCCTCTCCCATGCCATCAGGCTCCCATTCCCATATTCTCTTTTCTTCTTTACTGGACCATGGATCTGTATAGCTATTTTGAACCAGGAAGTGGAATTTTTAAATGCACAGATTCTGAGCTCCTTGCTAGAAGGGTCAGTTCCCTACTTAGGTTCACTGAGCAGCTGCAAAAGCAGAATTACCAACACAACCATGACAGCAGCGTGGGGATTCCTTGATGGCCATGCCACTGTCTTAAAAGAGAGGCAGTGTGAATTTGTGTCCCAACTTCAGGGAGGAATTACTAGCTATTAGGCTGTAACACAGATGTAAACTCCTCCAGCTGGGTTTTTGAACCAGATACATTTCCTTATGTCTAGTACGACATTGGTCTAATCAGTGAGCCCTGTGGGAGTGTAGGTGAGAAAGGAGTGCTAAATCCTAAAGTAGGTATCATAAACTAGAATACAGACGCTTCTTGGCAAAGTGCACTCCATGGAGCAGTGAAGGCACATTGCAGGAAGCAGAGGAGAAGCAGGAAGGACAGATGTGAATATGATGAATAAACTGAAAGGTGAAGGGAAAAAAGTGAGAGGGGAAAAAAGGGCAGAGAGGAAAATGGCACCTATCACCTGAATGACGCTTTGCATTTTTAGACAGTGACACTTTCCTTCATAGGCCTTTCTCTGCTTTATTGTTCTGCTTGTAACTCCTACTCTCTAATCAACCTGTCGTTTGCGTTCTCTCTCTCTTCATTCCCCTCAGTACAAACCAGGGAAAACACCACAGGCATTACCATGTTCAAGATTCACATGGACTCACTTTCAGAAAAATATTTAGAAAAATTAGAAAAATAGAGAGGTTTTCTTTAGAAACTTACTCCAGCAGTTTGACATTCACAATTCACCTACAGTAAAATTATTATCTCGTATGGAACATGTCCTGTACTCCTAAAAGCAAGTATATGTTCTTTATTATTGAGATAGATGGAAATATCACCATACCTAGTATTTAGATGACAATATATTAATTTTTCTCCCCATCCAAAATCCAGCAAATAGAGCTTAACAGACAAAGCCAGCAAATGTCCCCTTTCTTGGCAAATATTTTTATGGTGTTTGTAATAATTTTAATTACACATTTTCTTCTGCAATCAAAGAAATCAAATTTCACCCTATCTACAGTACGTGATCGGTCAACTACCTCACTTTGGTTTGTTTCTTACGTTCTCTGACTGATTTAATGACTAGTGGATAGCAGATATTTTTCTTCAGGGATAAATGTTCTTGTTCTAACCCAAATATGAAAAATTCCCAGGTGTTTATGCAATCAAAATCCATTAGCACTAACTTAGATCAACAGCTACCAAAGAATGATAGGGAAGTGGTCAAAGCAAATAGCTGATCACAGGTCATCACTTAGAATTCATGAACACACCGTTGGAGGTATTTCAGCACTCCTGGCAAGATATATGTCAGACAGAATTGGATAATCCAGAATATGTACCCTTCACCACTGAAGCTGATGGGTGCATTAGCACTGTAGTCTAGATTTTCAAACATAACTCAAAAAAAATAGTATGGAGACAGGAGTTGAAAGTACTTTAGAATCAGGCCTTGACTGGACAGGGCACTAAACCAAGATTCAGTGGTGATTTCAGGAAGAAAAATGCTTCCTCTTTCTGTTGTAAAGAATGATTCTATTTCGCTTATAAAGAAAAGGATAAACTCATGAGTAGTTAGGACAGCAAGTGTTTTAGCTGGTCTGCAGGAAGGCCAGGATAGACATTCCTAACACTTTCTTCATGGAGAGAGAGTTAATGAGAGAGCATCCAGCTGCAGATCTCATGAGAATATTCAGCACAAACACATGCTTTAAATTTAACAGGCTAGGCACAAACAAACCAACCCTTTTTTTACTGGCAATATATACGACTTCTTAGAATGCACTTGTTTCTTGCATTCTACAATATGCACTTATTTATTCTCTGGAAACTCTTCACCAAAGGTATACAGCTTGCCTAACAGTCATTGGCTATTAGTTCTGGTGTGGACTATTAGCCTTGTCCCTGGCTGCACAAGTCAATCCAAGCACTCCCAGCAACACCATTATAGCCAGAAAATCATTAGCCAAACTAAATTGGGCAACCTTATCACCTCAGACAACCCCTTCAGCACCCTCAGGTGAATCTAATCTGATCCAAGGTTTTGAACACATTCAGTTTCTTTAAGAAGTCCCTAACCTGTTGTTCCCTTATCTCCTGTTGTCCCTTCCCACCCCCACCTGTGGCGGTACAGAAAATTTTGCTTGTGAAGACAGAGGCAAAAAAAAAAGGTATGGAGTCATTCAGCCTTTTCTGTACCATCTGTTTCTCCTGCACTCATCAACGGACCCACATTTTCCCTGAACACCCCACTGATTCTACCATATTTTCCTGTTACCCCTTATGCTCCTCAGTACTTTTATCTGCAGCTGGGCTTTGGTTTTTCTGATTTTGCTCCAAATACTCAAGCAATTCTGTTTGTATTCCTCCTTTGTTGCCTAGTTTCCACTTCTTGTGTGTTCCTGTGTTTCAGCTGATCCAGAAGCACCCTGCCTAGCCAAGTGACTCTTCTGCCAAAATTTCTCATCTTCCGGTACAAATGGAAGAGAGTTCATTTCTGAACTCTCAGTATGTTTTCTTTAAAAAACAACAATTTTGCTTATGCACATTTTTCCCTCATGGTCGCTTCCAGAGGGAATTCTGCTTAACAAATTGAAATTTGGGCAAAGAAATTGTCTAAACAGATTTACGTCTGCTTTCCTGAAGGTCAGAGTCCTGACTCTGCTGCATAGCTTTCCATCTTTCCTTCAGAGCCTGACCTCAGTCATCTGTGAAGACTGGTCATCTACACCATTATACTGTTTGACCCTTCCAGTATTTGCACTGGGAAGTAGCCAATACGCAGTGTGATATCTTCTTAGATTGCTTGGACGTTACTGCTCTTCCAGAAAACATCTAGATGATTAAAATCCCACACAAAGATGACGATGTACAAGCAGCAACCTCCTGTTAGTATTTTGGGGTTGGTTTGGGTTATTTTTCAGAAATCATCATCTCCCCTTGGCCAGGTGGCCTGTAACATAATCCCAGCACAATATCCCCAACATCATTCATCAGAAGGTCGTGTCAAACACACTTCCAGTTTCACGGGAATGGTCTCTAACACAGAGACAGAGACCTTCTCTTTTTCTTTCCCTAATTTTGCTAGATTGGCTGCGACCACTCATGACAGTGCCCAAATTGTGCATGGTATTGCACCTGATCTTTGTGATTTTGGCCTTACCACAGGCTTATGGAAGTGCATGGACTTCCAGGCCTTTCTTGTTAACCAAGCTCTGCATACTGAAGTACAGGCACCTGAGAAAAGCCAGGTACTGGCTTATTTACAACTTTCCCTGCCAGACATGGCTTTGTTCCCAGTTACATCTGTTCTCCCCCAAATTTACAACAAAATAACATGGTGTCCTAAGTCATTTAGATACTTATCTTTCTACAACCCCACCTTCGCACTTCATGCTTCGACTCCACACATCAACATTTACAGCAATGCATTTCTGCCAGATCTTCCCTTTGGTTTGATCTCAGCATAAAGTCAGGTCAAGAGCCAATGGAAACAAGGGAAAACACTAAGAGATACCACACCAGTGATGTAAAAGTAATTGGCAGGAAAGAAATAGCAATAAATCAAAGCTCAGGCCATGTGAGCACCAAACCACATCGCTAAAGCATAGCTTGTTTCTGTGCATTTCTTCTTGAAGTTCTCTATGCTCTAAAAAAATAGCAGTCACTTTGTTGACTTGAACACTTGGAAAATGCATGATTTCCCAGTGAAGATGAATGTTTCCTCTATAAAAACAAGCAAAGGTGATCAAAAACCTTCCAAACCAAAACTGCAAACAATAAGAAATAAATATATATATATCTTTATGATAAGCCATTTCCTTTAATGTCTACCAACTAGTTAAAGCTAAGCAGCCTATCCCTACAGTCAGTTCCCCTAGGATGCAGAAAGGCTAGAAGAAATATTGATTTTTAGATTTGTCTGAAGAAGAGTATCTCATTTTAGTTTTACTCAAAAATAGGGGGAAAAAAAGCACATTAAAAACAAAACAAAACAAAAAAAAAGGCAACTCTCTCTATTTTTTATATTCCCCATGAGGAAATTGAAATATGTCCAGACTGGATGCTACAGTAAGTCTAGTTCAAAGAGATATGTCTCAGCTTAATAAGGTCCACTTTATTTGTCAATGAAGAGACTCCTACAGGATGAGAGAGAAAGAAATACCATAATTTGCTCTCCAGAAATTGCTAGCATCACTTTTGGTGCATATTAATGCGGCTCAGTACTGTCAATGCAGTGATTATTTGCTCCCTGGAGAGCTCATCTCACAGCTAGTTTCTAAGATCCCTAGGAGTTTTCATTTCATGTGGTGCAAGGTATGAATTCTATTTTACAGCTGGTTCCAGCAATGCAATCTCACAGAGAAGCCATCTCCATTTCTGCTTTTAGCCACTAATTCACAAAGGTAACAGAAACACATGCACAATTTTTCATTTTACAGGGTTAAAACAAATACTCCTGCTTCTTATACCTCTGAAGCCACACTACCTCTGTGGAGGTTTCATTGCAGTTCATATAGGTACTCTGGCACTTCTCTGGGTACCAACAGCTGTAAAGATACAGTGATACTGACTTCAGTAGAGCCAGATTCCCTAAGTACAAAGGGTTCTGGTGTGCTTGTGTAAGCAAGTTTCTTTGCTTTGGTACCCAAATCAGGGCAATTGAAGCTAGTAGAGGATATACCTAAACAGGCTTTGATCACATGCAAGTATTTGTTTTAAGGTTGGGCTGAATAGAATTGCTGTATTGACTGGGGGCAACGGGATACATCTACATTAGCACTTTTATTCAGAACCGTGCTTTGAAAGGGTTACTTACTGCACTTCTGCTCAAATCACAGAGGGATCTTGGAGCACACGATCTGCACGTCTTTTGGATGAAGCTGGAAGAAGTAGTCCAGGAGCTCAGCTCACGCACTCCAAACACAAACGGATATTCAGTCCACCGGGCCAGACTGGTGCTAATCAGAAGCAATCCCTCTGAAATTTATGCTGCAAAGACGCTAGCCCTAAGCACTGCTCATGAGTGATAACTCTCAAAACTCACTTCTCTTGGATGCACTGTCCTAATACAAATATAACTGAACTGCAACGGACTTCGCAGCTTCTTGTATTATGAAGAAGTATTTTAGTCATTATTCTATTCTTTCAAGCCACTGCAAGATAAAATCTTTTGTTGAAAGTTGGATGCAGTTTACAGCAATTGAAACATATCTTAATTCAAATACATCTCATTTTGTATATCCACTTCCTGTTTAAGTCCTCCAAATTCTTATTGTAATCATAACTGATACGTAAGAGTGCACTCAGGCCAACATGAAGATACTGATGACATGTTTAAAGCTCTCATAATGAGTTGCCACTATAATCCTTATTCTTTCCTTTTAGAAGGGAAGCAAAAGGGAGAGGTACTGGTTACCTAAGTAGCTGATCATGTGTAATACTTGACGCCAAATAAGATTCAGAATAGGATTTTGAATGTCAGCTACACAAAGTTAAGTAGCTACACCCTATTTCCTCTGCATTGTCCCTTCTGCATTTAACAGATTGTTGCCTGGCTAGTTTTGATGTTACATCAATTTCACAGCCCCTCTTTCTTGCATAGCAAGAATGGCAGGGTGGTTACCTATGCAACAAGCATTTCAATCCAAGTACACTTCTTCCACATCTAAACTTCAGTAAGCTTGTTTTATATTCTGATGACTAAGACAGAACTTAGCACAGATATATTTCTGTCATCTGTCTTATTAAAATGAAACAGACATTTTGAATATTGTTCTTAAAATAGTACCAAGGAATTTCCTCTGCATGATGACAAAGAACTACCATGAACTGAGAAATTCAGTATGAAGTTATGTGATTCTCTATGTTCTCATACCATTTTCAAAGGGAGCACTTGTGTCCAAAGATGGTGTTTTCAGCTGGTTATGGGGTTTTTTCATCATCCAAATTACTAAAATGAGAAAAAATGCTGTAAGCACCTTTACAGAGGTTTCCTTTTCATGCCTTACATAAAATATTGCCTTCTTGTCTCTGAAACACTTAATAAGCAGCCTCCACATTGTATTCCACAATAGTTCCTCTCAAGGCATAAGATGCTGCAGTAGTTATGGAAATTAGCTCTGTGTCCCCATTAGTACACATTTCAAAATAGCATTATCACCACAGCTTTGTGGCATATCACTTTCTGCCAGTGTTTGTATATCTTCCTGTAAACAGTCCCTTTTAATCTTCTGAATGCAGATTCTGTAAACCCCCATTGTGAAAGAAATAGTCAAAGAGCCTGGTTACGATGTCGCACGCACAAATCTATACATGTCTGCATTTACACATACAGACCCATTGAAACAAATCCCCTATATCTAATTCACGAAAGTTAACTCTGGTCTCAAAGAACAGAATTGATCTTTACTATTGCTATAGATAGACTATAGCAAAGGGTTTTTTTCTAGTCTCACCCGTCAGTGTGTGCCATTTTAGGAATCATTAGATTTAAAAAAAAGCCTCCTGTTCATAACAAACAGCATTTAAAGGCGAGCTTGATTCCAGTCCAGGCAGTATAAATTTAGAACTACTGCATGTTTGTCTACATCAGCAAGCACAAAAGAGTTACCAAAGAACATTAATTCCAGCTCACGAGCACGCTGAAATCAACAACAAAGCTTTTCTAGCTTTTTGTTGCACAACTCAGATCTCCTACAATTGACTATGAAAAATCCTCCTCCCTCTACCCTAAAAGCCTCTTTAAAACTAACCCCTTAGAATAATTATCTTCCCATTGTAGTATTTATCATAGAATACAACACTGATGTGTATGAAGGAAAAGAAAATGCTGTATTTCTTCCACAAAAAATTAAACCGGAGTTCTTCAAGCTACCTTCTTTGCTACCTAAAATCCTTGGACATAAATGCTATAGCCATTACCCTGTTCTATGTTAGTCATAGGGAAAAATCTGCTCAGATTTTTTATCATGCTCTTCACTATAGTTCATTAAGTGACCTGATTAACGCGTGTTCTCTTATCAGAGGAGACAATGTACATGAGTGCTGCATTTAATAGGATTCTTAAAGTATTTTTAATGTACAAATATAAGCATATTGCCATCTATTTATTTCAGGGAGGAAAGGCCACAGAAATATATGGTCCACTTAGAGCAAACACGAATTAATCAGTACAGCATGCCCTTTGGGTCATTTGACAGCAGAGAGCCTGCACAGCTGCACAGCTCTATCATTGCTATCCGGCTGCATCCCAGCTGAGACGTGATGGATCTTCTTGTGATCCATACAGGAACTTCATGCCACAGTTATAAGCTCGGCTTTCTGAACAGATAAGCGTTATGCTGTCACGGAGACTTTTACTGTGTCAGAGTGAAGTTATCTAACATTCCCCATAGAGTATCTTCATCCTGGAGCTTCAGGTGATTGGGATAGGCTATGCTTAAACTGCAGTACGCACTAGCATTTCCTAGCTCCTGGACCTGGCACACACTCTGGTCACTTCCAGATGCACAAGAGCCCCAGCTACTTGCTCCCTATTTCCTATTAGAAGCAAGCATGTGTATATTAGCCAGTATAATCTAGCCTGCCCCAATTTGGACAATCAAGAGAACAGAGCTACAGGACAGACCCTAGAATATATCTGTCTACATGCAAGCCTGAAGTATCTTTTTGTCAGTGTTCAATGGGAAGTCTACACAGAGAGAACAGACCTATTTAAGAAAATAGGTAGATTTAAAGAGCGCTGTAAGCTCACTGGTTTTCCAAAGCTTTCTGCTCAAGGTGTCATAGTCCATGTGAGTTGCAACAAAGGCATGACAACGGAGGAAAGAACAGCTGTTAAGGTGACATAGAGTCTCCTAGCTAACTAAAAATGGTACAGGACAATATTCAATGTATGAGCTGCCTCAGCATTCGCAAGTCAAATTTCTCTGTATTGCTATGGAAATGAAATGCTCACAAATTTTACAGTGTCCTCTGCTCCTCTTGTCTAGCAAAAATAGAGTCAACTACCTACAGATGTAGCATACAAATTTTTTGAAACGCAGCTACTCCTCAGAGCTCTGTTGAGACAGTATAATTGGGTCTGATTAAAGACTCTGCCTAAATAATATCCTAGTTATAGAGCTAAATAATATATTACAATGGGCTAAAAAAATAAATCAAGAGAAGGCAAAGCCATTTTCCCTCAACCAGCAAAGTTCAGGTGTTCCTGTGCAAACATGCTCATTGTTAAACAGTGTCAGCATATTTGGTTCTGCAAGCTTTTTTGACTGGTTGCTTCTAGTTAGCTCATTAGTGAACCACTCTTATAATCAATAAGTTGCCAACTGGGGAGCTGAGAGTTTCTTAGCCACAGCTTTGCATGTTTCAGTGTTCTCAGAAATATTGATGAAATTGCATCCTGTTTTCCTTAAAACAGTATCTCTCTTTTTGGTTCATTTTAGCTGTGTATCACAGCAACTGGAATATTCTTGATGTCACAAATAGTCTTACTGTGCCCAGAGTACTTTTTTCTATATGCTGAAAAAGCTAAAATAGATGCATTATCTTCTGTACTTTGGTTTACAAGAGACATTGTTTATCCTGAATGCCCCCAAATTACATCCATGCACAGGCAAAAAAAGTTGTTGAAAAAATTCTGGGGTTTGAACTTGCAGTATGTCAGTTATTCTAGTGGAATCATCTGAGTACATCTTATGACTCTGTGACAATTCCTGATAAAACCAGGTTGTATATATTGTGGGGCAGATAAATGGACACTTAATGACCAAGCTTTAATGCATCCTTAGTTCACACTCCAGCTTATCCAGCACTAATTTATCCACATCCATACTTTCAGCAAGTAGATGTTTCGTCTGATATTTTTATAGGTAATATAAGGCAAAACTGAAACAAATTCTATGTTGTGTTTCTTAAGAAACACCTTTACAGCTTTCCACATGGCTCTAACAGATTTTACAACAGCCAAGGGTTTCTCATCCATAATATAGCACGCTAGAGTATTAATGGGGCTTCAGAGTGTCTCACATAAATTTATCCCACTTCTTTGACAGAGGAATTGTTTATAATGGATGTCAGGGTCTGGCCCTATATATTCCTGTATACAGTTGTCAAGGTACTTCAAAACTAACAATGAAAATAGGGAGCAAAGTTAAAATTCACTTTTCATTGAAATGGATGTTAGTAAAAATTGGTTCTGCCTAAAATATTTTTATAGCCAGTTTAACCATCAACAAAATATGGTGACTAACACTGAGCTCCCTAACTACAATTTCTCTCCAAGCAATCCAAGTCATTGCCCCATACATGAGTCGACAGTGCATATGGCTAAAATTCCTTACCATCAGGAACGCGTGTTTGAAGCAATTTGGCTCTCTAATGATGCAAGCTTAATACTCAGTGCTTCTTAACATCTTGCCTCATAATAATTTTCTTTCCCAGAGCTTGATGCCAACGTATTTACTAATAGAGAAACATAAGAATCAAAATATTAGATCACACCAAGGTCCATCAAGTCTTAATGATCTCTAAGAGCATCCAACGCAATTGTTTCATAGGAAAGTGTAAAACCATTACAGACTGGAAATTATCTACAATCTACACCAAGTTTTATCCTGGTCTCACATCATTAGAGATAAGTTTAAGCTCTGAAATGTGAGGCATAATATGGCTTACAAAGTTCTTATAATTAATTGTAATGACTCTGTATATCATGATTATAATTATAAACATGCAATCTCTTTTTAGATTTGCTAAATTTTTGGTCTCATTGCTTTCTGTTGCAATATAGCTCTACCATTTAATTACATTATGTGTGGGGGGAAAAATATCAGCTTTCAATTTACTCTCTTTATTACACATCCTCCTGAACCATTTTCTGTATAGTATGTAGATGACTGTCTGAGTCTTTTCGGAATAAGTTACCCTACTGCTGCTTAGGTTTTATGTAAAGATATTTGTTGTATCATTACGTAAGAAAGTCCAGTGTCTTTGACAGATATCTCTATTATTCTAAATCTAAAGAAATAAAGTAAATGCTTTCATTAATGCCCCTTTTGTTCTTGTATTATGAAACAGGAGAAAAAATCTTTTTAATCTTTCTACAGTATTCAGTATTTTGTATACATTTATTACATCCCCACTTACTCATCTTTTGTCCAAGGAAAACCTTCTCAGTTTTCTTACATGAGAGCTATTCCAGATTCTTGATAATTGTTATTGTCTTTCTCTGAACCCCCTTACAGTTCTTCAATATCTCTCTGCGATGGGGTGATCAACCCTGCACACAGTACTGTACAAGAATCTCTATTACTGACTCACAGAAGCATTATAATAATCTGTTATTATTCTTCATCCTACTCCATATGCATTCCAATATTGTGCTAACTTTCCCAGCTGCAGCTGTGCACTGAACTGCCTGTAATTATTTCCCTCCCTTTCTTTAAGCAGTACTTTTAGCTTAGAATGATGTAAAGTGCACAAGTAGCTTTAATTTTTAACTTCACTATGCCTTACTTTGTATTTATTACCACTGGATTTTATTTGTTTTTTTGTACTCACTTAACAATTTTAGGTCTCTCAAATTTTCTAGTGACTTCTCTGGTCAAGTGAATTTCCTCATCAGGGATTAAAGTGACTATTGAAACAACTAGATCTACTTGACAGGCCAGTATTATGACGAGGGTGATAGATCAGTCAAACTGGTCAAGGGAAGGGCTTTTGGGTAAAACAACAAACAAAGAAACAAACAAACAAAAGAAAAACAAAACCAAAAAAAACCCCGTACACCAGTAGTTGCCATTTGTAAACAAGTGACATTTGAAAATATGGCAACAGAAACACTGTACATGGTATTAAGAAGGATACATCCCATGTATTGAGCAAACAATAAATAATTCTATTAGCATGCCAGATTTGGGAACATGATGGTAGCACAGAATTCTAAATACTTTACTATGTTACCTGGCATTGTGGATAAGTGGGAGGTTTTTTATAGTTGAATCAGAGTAGCAATACATTTTTGTCCAGCACTGAATTACATATTTAGTCTTTTTTTTTTCTAAAAACAACAGCAGCAACAACAACAATGAAGAACAGTTAGCCATCCACTTCTTTTCTTATTTGTATTCTTACAATTCTAGGATCCATAAAAGCACGATTCATCTTCTAAATGTAATCATTTTCTTTAGATAGAGAAAACATTTCTGACTAAATTGTCAGTACTTCACATCCTAGTAATGTGTAATCGTGACTTTCAGAACCACTTGTATAAACTATAAGCTTTCATATAGACAAAGAACTTAAATTTCCCATAACACTTGAAATTTGCATGAAAAGAAGTTTATGGAAAAATGTATTTCGGAGAGCAGCAGTTTAATATTAATATTAACATAAGACCTCTGCTCTACATAGGTCTGACTATGCCCTATAATACTTTTTAATTAAAAAAGCTACATCATGGCAATAACAAAATTCTCTCATTTGCCCTCCACGTCCTGACCTAACAGGGTTTCTTTCATGTGCTTGCCCATATGATGGACTCTTCTTGCATTTCTAGCATACATCCAGAGGCATCAATGACAAGGAAAAGCAACAAGTATAAATGTCACAAATTGCCACATCCCACATCTGGATATGTCTTTAATTCATTGTACAGAATTTACATCTCTTCAATCTGTCTCCCTGTGATGGCATTTGCTTAGCCTAAAGATTTTGATCAATTAGAATGCTTCGTTGATTTTTTTTTTTTTTAATTGGGAAGTTTAATCTCAGAATTTCATTTTGGGTAAAGCTAAACAGCTCATTTTTCTCATTTTGGGAGAGAAAGTGAAGTTTGTTTGTTTTGTTGAATTGTGTTGTTTGCTTTTATTTTTTTCTGAAGCTATTTATCAACTGCATTAAAATAATAAATCAATATGCTTTGTGGTTTTAAAAAAACATTCTCCTGAAATGTTTTGGCTGGGTCTAATTATGGCATCATTTAATTTCTTCTCGAATTATAATGCTCAGACTAATTGCATTTACCCTTAAACATAAGTTTCCTTATTTTCTTTCCATCTCTAATTTTATGACTTGCTTTTCATGAGTGCAAGTGAAAATAGCATTAAGCAGTTAGGATCGCTCAATTCAAAACTATTTTTTTCCTTACACATCATTTTCAGAAGTCTCAATGTAGTAAGAAGCCTTGATATTTAATCCTTACTCCACTAAAACTAATCAATGATTAACCATGGTCTTCAATCAGACCAGGACTGCATCCATGATTTCTGCACAATGCTAAAAGGCAAAAGCAAAACCAACTTGAACAAAATCAGTTTGGGCACTGTGGTAGAAAAGAGGGTTGTATTTCCATTATAAAGTTATTTTCGCAGTACCTACTTGAAAAGCTCTAAAACAAAGCAAGTTGTAACACTGACCTAAAAATCTCATCAAAAAGAATTATTTTACATGTGAACTATGTCTCTGGTGACATTTGTTTGGATTTTCTGAGGTTTTATACTCTTATGGGTACTTATATTCTGTGTAACACATTTCAGATACAGCTCTTTTGCCCGTAAATACCTGTAGAATACTATGGAACATAGTATTAACACAAACAGAACTAGTATAGCTCCTAAAAACATGAAAATTCAGGGGGGAAGCAATCCAGAGAAAGGGATATTGAGGAGGGAAACATTTACTCCTGCCAAACCATAAATATTTTTTAAGAAAAAAAAATTCACTTTTGTTTTTCTTTTTTTTGACTTTGAAATGTATTATCAGATTATATATCATACATTATCTGTCTGCAAGTACATGTACTTTGCCTATGAAAGGCTTTATTGAAGCACTTTCCATTATAAAAACTGTACAGGAACAAAATACAAACAATTAATGTTGAAAGTGTTACACATTACGAACTGAGCAAACCCAGGGTTTACACCCCACGATAGACACGCACACACAGTACACCACAACACCTTGCATACGTGACCCAGGGAGTAGCACTAGAGTTATACCAGGGATGATTTGGATCGTATCAATGTAGTGGCTTCAGTAAGGGAAACTGGATACTTTCAAAAACTCCAATTCACTTCGAAGGGGACAAAATTTTCCCTTAAGTTTTTGAAGTTGAAGGAAGGCAAGGGGCAGGGTCTGAACTTACAGAGTTAGGAAAATGGGAGGGGTGGAATGTCTTTCTGCTAAGGGGTCTGGGTGATGTAAAGTCTCCCCTTCCTCCCTGTGTGATTAATTAGGACACCCGAATACCCATCTGATCTGTACACGTTGAAAAAATGCACACAAATGAAAAGAGATACTTAAATGTCATTTTTGCATCCAGCTGGAGGGATCGCGCAGGAGTTCTGCAAAGAGAGGCCTGGTAGATCAATCAGTCTTCAATTCACAGTTTTCATTACTAGGTATTGTAGTATTTCTAGTATTTCTAGAAGAAAAATCACTACTGACACTGGAGCAGGCTGGCATCTCTGTCTGTGAAAACCTGATATTTCTTCCTATTCAAAAAGCGTGGTCAGTTGAAGCTATTCCTGTACACTCACACTGATACTTACGAAGACATTAAATTATAGGACAGCAATGCTGTCAGCAAGATGGTCCAGCATTTTCAAGTTCCTTCCCTCAGTCTGAGATGAAGTATTTAGTCTTTTCAATAAGCATAAATGTGAAGAAAAAAACTGCAGTCCGAATGATTTTCCAAGCCAGAGCTGACTAAGTCTCAGTATGAGCTCATAGGATGTGAGCAGCTCATACTGGCAGAACAGGTGTTCATCTTTGTGTTTGAAAATCCAAACCGATGGGAAGATACAACGGGGTTGCAAGAGATCGCTGTGTGAATTAGGAAAGAGCAGTGGGAGCTTGCAGTCATCACACAGGACATGGGTTAAATCCTACACCAAAACGTTGGAACGCAGTTCCAAAAAGCAATCCTAAACTGTGTGACATACAAGGTCCCCACACATCTTTTAAGGCAGCCTGTTCCAGAGCTAATATCTCTCTAGGCTTTCACTCTGAGTGAATGGCTTTTTAAAATTCACTGAGATCCTTCCTCATTGCTTTTGGCACTCAGTGCTGCATGAAGGTTTTCCTCAGTCAAGTTCACTACAGATGTTTGCCTTTCCCTAATCCCTTCCAAAGCAGAAATCTCCCTACTGTTCTGCCTTTTCTACTATTTTTCCTTGTACCGTTTGACTAACCCTGCAACCATGCCATTAATTCACTTATTTTAACACCTAATTGAAGTGAGGTCTGATGTACCAGAGGTACCAAGAAACTACGAACTGCAGAGAAAATATTTATTGGTGGCATCTCAATAGGACCTTCTTTTGATGGCTGAAGTATATTGCTATAGTTTTCTCTAAAAAACTAACTCAGAGGTGCTTTGGGAATCCCCTAGATGCACATCTCTATGCACACCCAGATATACATATGTGTTTCATTAAGTGAATAACTACTGTTTATTACTTCAGAATATGTTTCTTCCCTTTCTTCTTGCTCTGTCCTTTTCATGTTAAAGTACTTATTATCTTTGTTCTTTTTCTTCTTATCTCACCCCATGGTATTTTCATTTTTCTTTCCTTTCTCCTTTTTCCTAAGCTTCACATACCTTGTGCTCATTTTGCTTGCCCTAGGTGATTTTGGAATGTTACACTTTAATATCTAGAAGATCAGTGGAAGAAGAGATTGTAATTTGTCGATAAACAGATCAGTAGAGAAGAATAGATCATTAGCTAGGAGGAAGTAATTAAAGTGGACTTCTCTACAAAAGCATTTATAATTTTTCATTTATGTGTTCTGTGCTAAAAAAAATTGTCTAGAATGTGCAAGAAAGTTACTCCCTTTGTGTGTCCTTCAAATTAATTTTGAACACATCAGGGTGCACTGTTTTCTCAGTTACATGAACTTCTTTTGGAATCAGTCCCCTGATGTACTGAAACCTGGATTTGGGAAGTTGTATGTGTAGATTTTGGTGTCATCGTATCACAGGACCATTGCAAATGGTACAGCAATAGACACTGAAACTATAGAAAACACAGCTGTGTTTCTACACAAGAGGAATCCATCAACCAGAGACAGTTTCAGCTTCTCACTCACTGCAAGCAAACTACGTGCAGTGGGTTAACCTTAGCTGGCTGCCAGGTGGCCACCAAACCCCTCTCCACTCACCCTTCTTAGTAAGACGGAGATAAAATAAGATGGAAAAGTTCATGGGTTGATAAGAACAGGAAGATCACTCACCAATTACCACTGCAGGCAAAAGAGACTCTAGTTGGGGAAGATTAATTTAATTTATTGCCAATTAAAAACAGAGTAGAATGGTGAGGAAAAGAAAATACTAAATACACCTTGCCCTCACACCCCCTTCTTCTCACTCACTTCTTCATTCCTGACTTTTCTACATTCTCCCCACTCCAAGTGGTGCAGGGGAATGGGGAATGGGAGTTGTGGTCAGTCCATAATGCTTCATGTCTGTTGCTCCTTCCTCTCCACACTGTTCCCTTGCTCCATTGTGGTGTCCCTCCCACGGGACACAGTCCTTCACAAACTGCTTCAGTGTGGGTCCTTCTTACAGGCTGAAGTTCTCCAGGAACTGCTCCAGCATGGATTCTTTCCACAGGGCACAGTCCTTTTAGACTGTTCCAGCATGGACTCTGCACGGGATGCAGCCTCCTTCAGGGCATATTCACCTGCCCCAGCCTGGGGTCCTCCACGGGCTGTAGTGTGGATATCTGCTCCACCATGTTCCTCCGTGGGCTGCAGAGGGACAACATACATTACCATGGTCTGCTCCACGGGATGTAGGAAAATCTCTGCCTAGCACCTGTAACACTCCTCCCTTCCTTCTTCACTGACCTTGGTGTCTGCAGGGTTGTTTCACATTGTTTCTCATGCCTCCTCACTACCACAGCTGCTGTGCAGCACTTTTTACGCTTTCTTAAATAGGTCTTCACAGAGGCACCACCAGCTTTGTTGGTGGGATCAACTTTGACCAGTGGTGGGTCCATTTTGGAGCCAGCTGAAATTGACTGTGCAGTGCAGGAGCAGCCCCAATCTATTCTCACAGAGGACATCCCTGCAGCACCCACCTCCATTCCAAATCCCCAGTACCAAACCTTGCCACGTAAGCCCAGTATTTTATGAAAAACAAAGCAACAGCTGGAATGCCCTGTTTATACCCTGGAATCTTTCTAAAGTCACTTGGAACAGCTAATCTTTTCCTCGACTTTTGCTTCTATGGAAGTACTTAGAAGTGAAAAAAGGTAGCATCCAAAACTTGGAGATAATTTTAGCAATGAGAGGGAGCTAAATGAGAGAGCTGCAGGGTAAGCAATGAGTTGCATTTTTGTTGTAACTGAAACCCCAGGAAAGGAAATCGTTAAATATTTGACGGGTCCTCACTAGTGTGAATCTTGCTAATAGTGAATGAAACCTGGGGTATACAGAGTTGTAGGAAAGGCTTACTGGTAAAATGTTCTCATTTGGTACTGAGACTTTATCATCAATATAAAAGTAGTAAACAGGCATTTTTCTACAAGTATTTTATACATTTAAAATTATCCTTAATTTCAAAGTTATCAGGGTATGAGAACTGAGCAAAAAGCGAATTTACTGGAAATAAAGATAAAAAAACATTTCATGCCTATAGTCAAGAAAATCGGGCAGCTAATTCTTTGTAATTCTCGGTTGTATTCCTGTATCTACTCAGAAAGTCATCCTCAGAAAATTAAGCTGGATGTGTTTACTCACACATTTTAATGGAATATATAAAATTATTACTATAGCCCAAAAGAGATTTTACTATTAACTAAGAGTGAGCAGCTTGAATAAAATAAAATAAAATAAAATAAAATAAAATAAAATAAAATAAAATAAAATAAAATAAAATAAAATAAAATAAAATTTAAAACCCCCAAACAACTGAATGAAGCATATATGGAATACTGAAATGGTTTCAGTACCTGGTTTTTCCCCACAGTGCACTGCAGTTTTATACATGCTTTCCTTTCAGTCGGATCTGCAGTGAAAGAGTTGAAGATAGCCACCTTCTGCCTAGAGACCATATTCCTCCTCTTTTATTTTCCCTAGCACTCTGAACAAGAACAGTGTCCCACCTTCAAACAATCAGAGCCTGAGTCTAAACGTCTCCAACACAACACAAGGATGTGTTTTACCAGGGAAGTGGCAGCACAGGAGCCTGCTTGCCAAGATGACACAATGAAGTGTGTAACAAAAGAATAAAGTGACAGTTTAAGACAGAGAAGACAGAACCAAGGTTACCTGACGAGCAAAAAATATAGCTCCTATGGAATCTCAGTGACAAGGTATTGAGAGAAATACCATAGGGGACAAAGCAAGGCAAATTACATTGTGTGTATTTCAAAGGTTTTAATTTATGAAACTCACAAAGTAGGCAAAAAGAATACATTTCTTGTACTTGTCAGGACGGAAGTTGGTCCTGAGGCAAGATTAACATTACAAACTGATATCAAATACACAAAAAAAATCTTGAATATTTATGATAATGTATTTAATAAAGATATAGAGCCAATAAATGCAATCCTAGATAACCTGGTGCTGTCAGTTCTACAAGTAAGGATGTTACAAAGAAAATGATGCAGCATTTCTATATAAAATACCAAATGACATGTTCAAATGAGCTGTAAGAGTTATTAGGTATAGAAAGCAAATCAAATAACTGCCACCCATTACGAAAGACTTGCTAATGTTTCAGCACCAGACTGCTATGTCCTCTCAGAAAAATAGAAATTAACTCGAAGGGTTGAAGAAAGCACTAATTTAGTCTAAAACTTCAATAGGCAGAAAAGAGAGTAACACAGTCATGTCATCAAATTATCACCAAATAGATAAACCAACTCAAATCAGTAAGAAGCACTGGCTAGAGAAGATCCAATAACAATAGAACATCTGAACAAAGGACAGCCTCAGCTGCGGTCAGGTTTTGTCAGGGGAAACATGTAAGGATGGAAACTGAACTCCAAAGAAATAGTTAAATTCAGAAAGGGAAGGGGAGTAGCAGCCCAGCTCATGGCACTTAGGAGGTCAAATGAAACAACCAGACCTCTAGAAGGGCTCCACCCAGTTGCTTTCTGGAGGGGCTGCCACCTACTCAAGACTTTGGGAAATCTAACCCGGAGGGAGAAAGAAGAAAGCATCAAAAGTAGGCAGAGTTTTTCGGGTCACATTAGAACAAAAGCAGCACCAGAGCAACCAAGATCCCTGAGTCTGCAAAGTGCTTTGCATGCTGCCCCAGCGAGGCAAGCCCAGAACAGAGTCAGCAGGAGGAAACAAAAATTGTTCATTAAGCAGTGAGAAGAATCAACAATCTAGCTAAAAATTAACTCCCTAGAATAGAGGAAAAGGTCTAGAATGATGACAACAAAACCACCTCATACAACATACAAATGCACATAATCCCAGGATTTCAGTTTTAAATTCTTCTAGGTATGTCTACTACAACACCTACTTTGTCAGAATTCACAGTTTGGGGAGGTCCAAAAGACCTATAATCCAAAATTATCTATAGTTTTCTTATCACAGCGTGAGACAATCTGCCATCTCAGCTGTTCAAAGAGAAGATTTTGTTTTCTACAGCTGCATCCTATGTTTATTTTGTGTTTTGTTCTGCCTGAATATCATCCAAAAAATACCTGCAGCAAAATTTCTCTGCGTCTTAGGTAGTTAGAATTCTGAAGTATTTAAACACCTCAGGAAGGAATAAGTCAGCTCCTCAGAATCACTGCATTTTAGCGCTTACAACATTAAAGCATGAAATTGTTTGTGTTCAAATAATGGATGAATGTTAGATGGCTTTACCTGCAATTGTTGATCAACGATATGGAGCCCAAAGAGTGGAATTTCTGGAGAAAACAAACACATGAATTGCTTTCTGCTGCCATAGTGATATAACGATTAATATTTTGTAACAAAGTTTCAGGATGGTGTCAAAAAAACTTTCTACAGAAAGGAAAGAAAGCCTTGATTTTCTAAACCCTGTGGCTATATCTAATGTTTCTAAGAATACAAGGCAGGAAATTTTCTACAGTATATTTCATACGTTCTAAGAGTCTACCTTAACATGTAGACATGACCAAATGGATTCCACCTAAACTGTAGATTAATATGACAAATTTATTTTGAATTAGCATATGTTACAGAAAAACTAAGAGAAAGTAACAGGCAAACCAAGGTTTCAGTCAGTAATATGCAAGAATATGCACACTGACATGCCTTTGATTAAGAAACTTCAGCACATTTAGCTTCAGTTTTGAACAGAGTCAAATGAAAACTTTCAGTTTTTCAGCAATTTAGTCTATTCCAGAGACTGCATGAGTGTAATGTGGCAGTTGCTATAGTAACCACATTTTTCCTTGGAACCCAGAGCAGATTCATGTGTAACCGATTTCCCCATCTCACTGCCTTAAGTTACTGTTGAGCTATGATGCTGCAGCAGTAACTCTAACCCAGAAACCCAAACCAGTCAGTCGTTATTTAAAATACATTTAACATTTTCCAAAATATCTCTTTCTTTCTGAATGCTTAATCCTACCCTATGCTGTTCTGACTTTGCACCCTTTCATAAATCCTTTAGGTGACAATTCAGAGAAAGGCAAAAAGTTGAACAATTGCAAAAAAAAAGTGGTAAATATATCAATTTATAATTCATAAATAATATTTAAATTATAATTTCCATGTATAATATATAAAAATCTGTCAACATATATTCTTAAGTTTTCTTCTTAGGATGTTCTTTGAACTATACCTTCGTGGCAATGGATCCCAAGGAATTTGAAATTCTCTGTTAAAAAAAAATCATTACTTATTCATGGTCACGGCAAAGCGTTTTTATTTTGTGCCACATTTTCACTTAATTCACTCTTAATCAAGGTCATCCAGAATGGAAGCCACATGGCTAATTTACACCCCTGTAAATGAATTAGCAGAATTTGCTGGTTTGGTGCCTGCCTTGCTGATGTAAAAGGTACAAGTATCACTCTACTCGCATTTAGTTGCGAAAGACTAAGTTGTTAAATTTGCTAGAAGTGAAAAGGTAGAGCAGTACAGGAACAGGAATATTTATATTTTCACGTTAGTCAATACATCAGCATGTTAATGAGCCAATATATAGAGGACTATGCACTAAAAATTTTGATAAATAAAAGGAATAATCTGAATACACAGTGTCAGGGATTTCTGGGGTGCGAAGTGTCGGCAGGTCCAAGTGAAAAGAATGGGAATTGACGTCAGTGGAATTATACCAGCTACCAGTAGCTGTGAATTTGGCCTCAAAGTGACCTAATACGTCTTTTCTATCTTTCATTTCTATTTGACAGCTCCAGAAAATATTTACTCTTCTTTACAATTAAACTGAGCAAATAAGCTATATAGAATAGACCATTCAATGCATTGAGGCAATTTCCTATGTAAGACTCGTTAAAAAAATTGTGATTTTCTTGATTATCCCTATACAAATTCCTCTGTGAATATTTTTCTATTAAAAATTCCCATAAAATCCTCCCAAGCAAACAAGGAAAGTTAAAATTCAGGTAATGTATAATCATTTGATTGGACATGGACTCAACTGCTAATATCTATCTCTGAGTGACTTAATACAGATCTTCAAATACAATTTTCAGTCCCTATATTTCCAATTACAAATTCATCATTTGCCTTTTGCAAAGGATTTTTTTTAAGTTTGTCAGATGGTACTAGCTTTGCCCGCTAGACTTCTAGTAGCAGGGAACAAGACGCTGAGGCTTAACATCTGAGTACCGTGCTCAAACAGGACTCAGTGGAACCGTTGTTGCAGCTTTAGGGAGGCTCTCGGTGTCCCAAAAGGGTTTATGGCGTCATTTCCGAAAGCTGGTCATGACTTCCATGGTATTAAATGTACCTTTCATGTTGGCTGTGACTGCTTGTTATAAAGCACTGCCTCTGGCACAAGCAATGCCCTCTTTTATATAATAATAGGCTGCCTGATAATGCCAGTGGCCATCAGGGAGTGGGAAATAGGGTCTTGGTGTTCTCCTCATTCTCACATGATCCTTATCACTGGCAGACCTCTTCTAGGAGAGAAATGAGCACTTTACCAGTCCTGTTGAAACCAAACCAGTCCACAGGAAATAATTCAAGATGTACTGGTAAGCAGAAAGAGCAAAAGTGTCATTCTTCTGCTTACGTTTGCATATCCCACGCATAATTCAGCTAAACTGGTAATGAAAACAGGTTAATCTGGTGACAGAAGCTTCACTATGGGCTTCTGTCCAGGCTGCTCCAAATAAAGATGCACACAGAGGCAAATGTCATCAAGGTCACACGAGCTCTATTGGTGGGGACACCACAGAGCCTACTGGTCCCAGTGTGTAGACACATCTGAATTGTTTTGGTATCCTGACTGTAGCTGCAGAAGCTCTAAATGTATATACTTCCAGTGTCAACTGTGTCATAATACTGAGCAAAAAGATGCTTCAATGCCTTCAAAAATGTCCCATTTGCAGCTTTACCCTCAGCAAACATGATGGTGTTAGTAATGTTGCAAATAATGATCTATTTCACAGATTTATGGCAAGGACTAATGAGTTAATCATAGAATCCTGGAATGGTTTGGGTTGGAAGGGACCTCAAAGATCACCTAGTTTCAACCACCCCGCCCTGGTCAGGGATACCCTACACTAGTCCAGACTGCCCAAAGCCCCATCCAACCTGGCCTTGAACACTTCCAGGGATGGGGCCTCCACAGCTTCTCTGGGCAACCTGTTCCAGTGCCTCACCACCCTCACAGTAAAGAATTTCTTCCTAACATCCAATCTAAATCCCCTCTCTTTTAGTTTAAACCCACTACCCTTTGTCCTGTCTCTACAGTCCCTAAGAAACAGCGCCTCGCCAGCTTTCCTGTAATGCTTATGCAGTATCTCAGTGACAGCAAGTAATGTTGGTAGGATACATGATTAAGTTTGGAGCCAACATAAAGCCTCAGGAAGTTTTCCTACTTCTGGAAAATGAGGGTGTACTGATATTGTGCAATGTGACAAAGCACTGTTAGTTCCCAATGAGTGATGGATAAGACAGATGTCTTTTCCTGCAAGGAAGGCTGGTTATGCACCCTCCCCTGGTTACCATTCTGAATTAAATTGCATTTTGTAATCTACTCATACATGCAGTGCAAAGGGCAGATATTTCTTGTGTTTCTCAACCATAGCAAACCACCTGTCATCTTTTTCTATTTGATTTACTACATAACAGCGTCTAACTGTACCAGACCTTGTGATAATTTCGTTAAAGTAAATTTGCTATTTCTTATCTAATCCAAATAGCAGTAATTGTTTACTATACCTCTCCTATCATACTTAAAATATGATAATAAACTATTGTCAACAGCATTTTGATTTCCATGTAGACAGCACTGTTTCTTGGTATAAAATTTTCATTCAGCAAGCTGCCTGTTTCCATTACTCAAAGCTACACTTCAGATTCCATTTTGCTACTCTTTCTCTCATTTAGGGTGTTTTCCCCTGTTGTTCTTCTGGCTTCCTTCTCCTACTCCCAGTACACATGCATCTATTAAAGATAAAGAACCAGCATAACAGTAAAAATAATAAAATCTTTGTTTCTTGCAAAGAACTCTGGGATACTGACAGATGAGTTAAACTTGAGTTGTCAGAACATTTGTTTTCAGCCTGAACCCAGGTCAGTTTTTGCCTTAACTTAAAATAGTATTTCTGTACCTTGGGTCATTGTGGTAAATCCTAAGGAAATCACCAAGAAAGTACAACAAATGTGCTAACACAGCTGAAGTGCTTTTAAATGGATTTCTTCTGTGTCCTCACTAAATTAAATTGAAGTGTAATGATTTATAGTACTACCATGTGACGTCAGTACATTAGATGTTACATTATCCATTAAGCTCTGAAAATTTTATTTATATTGCTTTGTTTTTTAGAAATGTGTGATGACCTCCACCAGTAAATAAGTGTTATGTCACCATAATGGATTCCAGATGTAAATTGCAACTCCATCTGTAATACAGCTTTCCCTAGCAAGCCCAGTTTTAGTCAAATAAATATTCTTACTAAAGCAAGTAGGATGTTGTTCCTATTAATCTTGAAGATGGATTAAAGATTCAGATTCCTTGAATGTTAATCTTTTTGCCACATTCTGCTAATATTTTCTGAAGTGTTCAGAGCCCACACTCTTTAAAGTATTTAGACTCCCACATGAAACCAAGGGGCTTGTATGATGCAAGCTTATGGGACTTAGGACTTTGTCCCATTTCAAAAGTGACCCAGGCACAGAGACTAGATTCAGAGGGCTTTCAGAGAAAGATCTTTGGTCTGTCTTCTTTCCAATTTATAGAAACACAAACCATGTCAATTTCTAAATATTTAAAAGCAACCGTGATAGAGATGTAGAGCTCCAACTTGGAAATCAAGAAGTTTTCAAATGAACAATTTCATATTTCAGCAGAAAGAAGATTAAGAACAAAAGGAAAAGGAAGGGAGGACTGAGAATAGTATACATAATAATCACATTGGCATTGATGTTATTTTGCATTGAGAGGATATTTTCATCAAGGTATTTGATGTTGCGCTTTCAGTTTGGAAGCACAGGCAATGTAGACATCATAAAGATGGATCTATTTCAGGGTCCAGTGCAAGTCAAAGGTTAAATGCCATTAAATTTTCTCTCTCTTTTATCAGAATGAATACAATGTGCTAGTAACTCAACACAAAAGCTATTCTACTCAGCCGTACATGTTATAGGGAGGCCATAAACTGTTACCACCAGACTGGGAGTGTAACACTGAATTTCCCTAATTTCCTTTGTTTAACCTTTTCAGCTTTTTGTGAACTGAGAGTGGGGTTTTTTTGTGTTGGGGTTTTTCCCTTCCAAATAGCAGGGTAAGCGTTGGGAGGAGGGGGAGTGTGTGATTTCTCTTTTCATAGAATCATAGAACGGTTTAGGTTGAAGGGACCTCAAAGATCATTTAGTTCCAACCCCCCTGCCATGGGCAGGGACACCCTCCACCAGCCCAGGTTTTGCTTTATAACATCATGTATGTTACAACATCAACTCCAAGTAGGTGAAACAAGGAGACTGTGAGTATGATGATGCTTTTACAGAAGTTCGACTTCAGTTAGGGTGATAGTTTTAGTTGATGTGAATGCAAATGTATTAATTGCCTCACAACTGAAATCATGTCCCATGGGATCACATTGACTTATGGGGGACCCACACACATATAAAATGAGCAAAACCTAACCATTTTGCTTTGCTCAAGGATCAGTCACCACCATACATAACACCCTTTGGAATGATCTATTTGCCACTAGCTGATCATTAAGAGCCTAATATGATTTACATGATCCTTACACCAGAAATCCAACACCAATGTTTAAGCCATTTTACAGACACAGAGAAGAGGATTAAGAACAGCAAGTCTTACTCTGATGTAACTGCATCTGTTTTGAAATACCTCATGACATTTATTTCAATAGACTTAGTCCCAGCATGACCTGCCTTAGATTATATAAAAATCCACCCTTAATATAAAAGTGGAGGTATTGATTTAATTTGTTCTGACTTTTTTTTCCCAGTACTACCACAGAATGATAATTAGCATCTGCATAATTGTAGACAACTAAAAAATATATACTGTTTTTTAAACTGAAATAAGATTTACTTTCAGATTGATGTTTAGAGACTACATTGACCTAAACCCTATCATTGTGATAGGTTGTTAAACCTCCATGGCTCATGTTTTGCTCCTTTTCATTACCACAGATTTTCTGTTTTCTCATTCTAATGTCTCATTTTATTTTTTTATTCAGCAGGCTTCTGATTTCCCTCCACCACCCACTAACAGCTAGAGCAATGTTTCACAGACTGAAAAAGTAAAACAAGAAGGAGGGAAAGGAAAGAGAATTAGCTGCTTATCTCCCTCAATTCACCTATGAGTCCTTTCAGTTTTGGACACATGAGAAAACCATCAAGGTACCCATCCTTCTGGCAAGACAGGAGCATTCCCACTGAACCAACTTCTGCTTGAGTATACGTTAGTAATACTTTGATTTCTGAGGAAAATGGTCTAATAAAATCTGCAGTTGCATGGTTTAGGTGATATTATGCAACAACAAGGTATCATGCAGGAGCTCAGGAAAAAGCAATAATGAATCCAAATATAACAGCATCACCCAATAACAGCACAGAGCCACATTTACTTAATTAGTAAAACACCCCATGGCACCGGAAAATATCATATCGTTTGGTTACCTGACTGCCAGGGCTGTGATTACCAAACATTTTTTCCTCTGTATTTCTATGTACAATGAAAGAAGGCTACCTGACACACCTTGAGACTAGCACTATCTTTTATGTTAACTAGTGACATACCAATCAATAATCCCAAAGTTCCTTCTGCATGTGAAAGGAAGACATAGAAAAGTTTTACCATTTCATCTTGCTAGGTTGTGCTGATAAATATTTAAATTTGGGCATAAAAATTCATATACATATCAATGAAAACTACCACACAAAATTCCTGCAAATGAACTGGCAATATGAACAGAGAAGAGGAGAAATTTCAAAGAGAATTTCATACCTGGCTGTGGTTTTCAAACCCTCCAAAATCCAGGAGGCAAGAGGCAGGTACAGATCCAAGTCTATTTGGAAGAACCATTTTATCATAAAACTGCTGAGGAAAAAGAAACAAAACAAAACAAACAAACAAACAAAAAAAAAGTGGATGAACCAGGGATAAAGATACAGGAATATTTCTCTATCAACTTTAATCCCACTAATTGCATACAAACATGCAAAGCTTTGTAGTCAAACATAAGATTACTTTTCCTATTTAATTGCATTTCAGATTACTTTTCTCTTCTTTCTCAGGTGTTCATGTCCTAATTCGGCCTAAGAGGATGACTAAACATGTTTTTTATTTCTATTACCTTGTCTGCAGAATCCCACTACATGTTTTTAACTACAGATCTGGTCAGATCCATTTTACAATAAGTGTGTAGCTGACTGAAATTCTGATCTACCCACTTTTTATATTGTACTTTATCTGGTGCAACTCAGTGTTTTGAAAAATCTCTGTGTCTACTCACTTTGCGAAAGATAAAGCCATATGCAATGTACCAATTCTCATTGGCTATGCAATGAGTCTTAAAGCCTTTTTCCTACGCTACAAACCAGGACAGGAAAAAAAAAATAAAAAAAAATCCTCACCCACTTCTTAGAAACTCTGTTAAAACATACAAAAGCCATGAGAAATTACCATGATTGCGAAATATTTTCAAATTAACTTTTTTATTGTGTCTTTTCCAATGAGTTTCCTTGGGGAAATGCTACTCTTCTTTGTGGACAGACATGCTATAATGTAACTCTAACACTAACTGGGATTTAACTCTTTCAAACAAAAAGATTGCCTTTGGTATGCCGATTTCATAATTGTGGCTGTCAAATCTGAGCTGCTGCCTGAGAAAGGAACAGCAGGGAGATGAGGGAAATACAGCATTTTTCAATCAAAAAGTCAGGTTCGATTTCATTTAATGACATCTCCTTTCTCCTCACATCCTTTACGTTACCAATTCACATCATGAGCAGCAGAGACTCAGACATATTTGTATCTCATGTAAAAATTCTGGACTTTTTTTTTTCTGTACACCTGCACATACATGCAAACACACATATAGACAGAACAATCAAAACATTCAGATATCAAGGTTATGTGTAAACAGAATTTACATTCTAAAAGAATCTGTCATCAGAACAGGATACAGGAGCTTTTCACACTGCTGTATTTAAAATGGGACAGAACATTTACAGAATACATAGTATATTGAATTTCCCTTGAAACCACTGAAGTTAGAACATACTTCTTTGTATTAACTTGAAACATTAATTTCAAGCTCTAAAAATACACTGATTTCTTTATGTTTATGTGTGGCCAGCATATAGCCACTTCATACCTATGGACACTACATGTAATCACACGCAACAGCAGCCATTCCGGGTTTAGGAGACTGCATGTGTGCTCTGAGGTGCAGATCTGTAGAACTCAGAGCAGTGCCTTGCTAAAGTAGTTGGCTAGCACAGACACCAAACACAATAATACTGTGCTTATTACTGCACTCACCCTAATCTTATATTGCTTGCTGAGAAGCACTCATTAACCTTATTAGTGCCACACTAACACAGCTATATTGCTTTCAGGATCCTTGATAGTACACTTAAGCCTAACTGTAGTATCTCTGCGCCACGCCACATTGTGGCATGCATACATAGTCTGGAAGAATTAATAGCATTGTTAATTTTGGACAGTTATTACATTGCAAGGCCAAACATTACTTGCTTCAGCAGATGCCACTCCTCTATGTCACTCTACTTTCCACTGGAATTAAAGGATCTTACAAATAATCTCAAATATTTCTCTTGATGGCATATTGAGGAGCTTTGGCAACCATCACCTTTCTCAGAAAACTCCCAATTATGCCTTTTTGACTGATGTAGAGTAAATAGGACCCTCTCTGTGTGCAAGATAATCTCCCAAGTATTATAGCATCTCTGAAACACTTAATTATCACTTTAAAGCCCTCTTCCAGAGAGTCAGGTGGATTCTGAAGTGTTCTGTTTGCAGAAAATGATTCATTTTAACCATTTTCTGAATTATTTAAACAATCCTTAATCTACACCACTGCAATATATTACTTCTATATATAGGTAGTTTTTCTCATAACCCTTTACATCACAACTGCAAAAAATACCTAGTAATAGCTATGCAGTGTTATTCAGTGCACGTTTATCAGTGTTTTTTGTTTGCTTTGACAATTCTTTAACTATTGGCCAGCTAAAACAAGTGTGAACTAGGAGAAGTGGTATCAGAGTTTTCCATCTAACTTCTGTGCAAACAGGCGGCAGGATAGAGGACAGCTTGTACTCATTTCCCTGCTTATGAAAAGGTTGTAGTGTGAACCCATGTTCATGAACATTTTTGATCATCTGATGACTATAGCCCCTCATACCTATTTGTTGGCACTGTTGTAGTGTGAACTCACCTCCACAGAGGTTTTCACTCTCAAGACGTCACTCTGTAAAAGCCAGGCTTCCTTATTGCCACTGATCGTTGAACTATTTGTTTTCCCTGTTATATGAAACTATGTCACAGAAACAGACGTCAAAGGCAGTTTTATGTTGATATTCTTTACTAGAATAAATACACTACCCTATTCATAATATTGCAAGCAGAAGTATAAATCTAAAATTGTAGCATACTAGTGTTACTTATTTAGTGAATGATCACAAAGAGAAATAGATTAGAGTTTACCAAACTGAATATATCTGATGAAAGATCTATGGTGAAGTGCCAATACAGACAAATTGCAGGCTGACAAGCAACATATTCACTGCTGCTTCTTGCTTTGTGGCTTCTAGGCAATACATGAATACAACATCACCAGTCAAGAGAGCAAAATCTGCTGATCACAGACTGTGGCAACATAAGGCAGTCAAACATTTCAGCATCTGCTCTGTTTCTGTATGGCTGCCGAGGGTGATGCGTTAGGCTACATCTCCCCCTTGCTTACCAAAGTGAGTCAACAGGGTGACATCAATGCAGGACAACAGGAAAGTTACTCTGGGTGCCATCTTCACTCACATCTGAAAACCAGGTCACCAAGTCCCAAATGAGTTATTGCATTAATGTTCTGATCGATTTATAATCTTCTTACAGAACTTACAAAGCCAGCTACTGTTGAGATACACGGGACAAACAAAGGAAATTCAGATTTAATAGTAACTGCTCCAGTCAGTACAGGCATTCCCAGCCAGATTTCTGGGATTCCCAGTTGCTATTGCTACACCCAAAAAGCTCCTGACTCTTGGCAGGTACTGACAAACCACGGAGAATTTGGCATGATTTTTCCTGTTCAGCAGATCTGGAAATTGAAAGAAAAATCTCAATCCTGCATAGTTTACACTGATCTGGTAAAAGCTGTTTGCACACTAAGCTGACTTGGACTTTGGAGCCTCACAGAAAGAGCATCAAGGTGTGGGAAACAGGGTCCCTCAGAAAGAACAGCATGCCTGTGCGAAAAACATGTCAAGGTAGAGGATGCACTGTCAGTGGGTAATTACAGCTGTTAAGGGTATCTCAAGGAAGACGATGTAAACACTTCAGCAGAGTAATAACTCAGGGAGTAACACTGTTGTACTGAATCTAATGCCCTCTAGATAAAATAGTGTTCTACCTGATTTACAGGACTCGGAGCAAAAAAAAAAAAAAAAGAAAGCTTCAGTTTCTGAATCTCTCTGAGGTTTTCCACACACTTTCTGATCTCAAGTGAATCATGAAGAAAAGAAAGTGTTTCTAGAAACACCAACTTCTATTTCAATTCTTAGTTTCTTCCCTAACTTGACAAGAGATTAGGTGGGCCTTTGTTGTCATGGAAAGAAATGTGAATTGGAGTAAAAAAAAAAAAAATTCTTTATGATCAAAGAACCAGGTCCATAATTTACACCAAAAAAAAAAAAATTAACTATATTTAGTTTCTGTTTACAAGAAGAAATATTTACTTCGCTTCAGTGAATTATATTTGTGCAAGCCAAACATCATTATGCAACTTTGAATAACTCAGAAAATTATTTTCATAGCACTGACTGAATTAAGGCAATAATATCATCAGAATCTGAAATATATTTTTCCTCTATTAATATATTTCTTTTATTCTGTCCTTGCTGAACATTTTGGTCATTCTTTATTCAGGTCATGTCAAATAAAAGAGCAGAATGGACCAGTGAGTAAAAGCACTCTAACAAGCTAAGATAAGACGCTCCATCATTTTGTGATGAAATATTCAAACACATTGCCCACTGGTATCAACTTATTCATGACTGATTTAAATGATACACTGAAAAATGTGCTTTAATCTTCCATATAATAAGTGTTAAAAAATTAAAACTGAAATCACAGTTTAAAGAAAAAAGCTAGCAGACATTTCAGTCATCTTTTACTGGACTATACATTTTCTGCCATTAAAGTGGCTGGTTTCTTTAAAGAACTTAATATAGCTGCAAGTGTAATGCAGTTTATGATCTAGAGGCGATAATTTGTGAGCTATTGAATGTCTTTGTGGGTATTGATGTCATTACCCTTCACATTAAAAAAATAATGTTCTTCCCAATTATTTTTCACCTGTAAAGAACTTGCCAACAGAACTGAAAAGAATATATGTCCTTAACCTGTTCTCTGCCATTTTTCTTTAAAGTTTAAATGAGAATATTTATAATAGCTACTGATTCAAAATAATATACCTGACTTTGAATACCCTTCTGCCACTTATTTCTTCTGTAATATATACTTGGCACACAGAATGACTTCTTTACCACAGGTTTAATCAATACCAATAAAACTATATGAGCCTAAAGAATTAGAGCACATGGACAACAGAACTACATACAGAACTGATTCTTCAAACAGCCTTTTTTACTCTATGAAATAGTTCCGTTTTAATGAGAATTTTGGACTCTTGTTTTTCGCTCGATTCCTTTTCTTCCAAACTATAGTCAAAACGGAGAGAAGTTAATTGAGAAATTCACTATGACCCTGGGAGAAACTGGATAGAACTTGCTTGTCAATTTATCAGCGAATATGTTAGTTTTGCCAAACTCCATTTCTCTTTTGATTTAGTTGGATGATCAGAATAATTTTTTTAAGCATCAATTTCTGGGGACAGCACAAGCAAACAATTAGCATTTACCTGTCTCCGTTAGATCACTGGTATCTATCTGTTGTTCCTCCTTTGCTGTAAATTAGGAGGTTTCTGCAAGAACTAATCAAATGATAATTATTCAAGCATGGAACTGACAGACAGAAATTTGCAAGTTATGACTCCATCTCATGGGTCTCATCTGCTTATTGATTTATTAAAATTCCTGGGAAAGAACAATAAAATCTTGCTATACTAAGACCCAAAAAGAACACTGTCTTCCTTAGAAAATTAGTCACAAATATTCATTTTATACTTACTAGTATATCTTTTTTTTCAAATACATAAAAAAAAAATAAAAAAAATTAAAGCACAAGGAGGAAAAAAACGTTTCAGAAACAGATTAAAACCAAGGGTATTAAAACAAAGGAATCCTACAAGTTTACAAAGCTTTTCACTTCTATATTTGTCAGCTAGTTCAGGGCAGCAGTGGCTGAAAGCTGTTTACCCAGAGCAATCACACAATGTGAAATCAATTGGCAGTCTCTTTCAGTTCTCTTTCTAGTACTCAGAAATACTGCCGAGTAGTTAGTATCCATGCTAGTAACAAATGCAAACAGAGAAATCAAGGTCTGAATAGGTGGGACTGGAATCTGACTGATTCCTGAAGATGATCTCCACAGAACCACGTTAAAACAGGCTGAGCGGAAAGGTTTGTCTTCCAATTTTTTCAAGCAGCCTCGCAGACAATAACTCTGCTTCAGGTTTCAATTACAAATCCTGATGAAAGGCTCTTGTCCTTAAGTTTTTGCATTTTTCCAATTATGTGAGATGATTTTTTAGAAAGATACTATCTCTGTCTATAAATATTGCATCATTTATAGTCCGAATATGGCGTTATTTGCCTTGGCAATGCCATATTCTGTTGGGTAAAAGGGACTACATTTTCCAGATCTTAAATGCTGAAGTTGCTTAAAGCATAACCAGGAAAAAGCAGCTCCACAACCTCATGGATTTTGGTTATATTTTCTGCTAGAGGACAATGACACATACACATCTTGCGAAAGGCATAATGGTAACAACAGAAATACTCTAAGTGCACCATTCTGAAAAATCCATTGCAGATTTAAAACAAAGGGTTTACTTTCTAATTTTGTCTGACAGTGTGTTTTCCTTGTGTACTAAATGCTCAGCTATACTTAAAACTATGTTTTCAATTATGTGATTAACTTTATGCATTTTTGTAGTCCCATTGAGCTTCATAGGATTACTGAAGCAGAGAAAAGTTTGCAGAATTACAACTCAGACTTGTCGATAAGGGTTTTTTCTGTGAAAGAAACAGACTTTGTTTCACAGTTCATTCATTCATTGAGGAATATGTAGTTGCAAGTATTTTAGGTTTTTAATTACAATACATTATAAAATAGTAAAGATAATAATTCCCTGGAAACTGAGTGTTTATCTCCATTCTGTAATTTTGCAAAGATAGAAATGTCACTGTCTCTACTACAAGAATGGCCCTTCTGAATTGGTTTCCATGAAAGTAATCACTGAACATTACTCTGAATCATAATATATTGAAGTAAATCATCCTTTAGAATGAATAAGCCTCAAAGTTTCTCAGAACATACCACAGAAATACACATGATTTTACAATTTCTGCA
Source organism: Psophia crepitans (assembly GCA_013399095.1). NCBI lineage: Eukaryota > Metazoa > Chordata > Aves > Gruiformes > Psophiidae > Psophia > Psophia crepitans. The sequence goes on from VWZZ01006795.1 coordinate 299,763, forward strand.
GAAATAAAGGGAGTTTCACTTTCAGGAACTGAGTTCTACTCAGTTTCAAACTGAGGTCATATCCTATTCTTTGTTCATGCAACTACAACAATTTATCCTGATATAGAAGCATCACAACTTCTTTGAGCTGATCTCTGTCCCAAGATGCTACCAAAAATCTTTCTGTGTCTCTATGTTTTCTTTTTAATCTGCTACTTGCAGTTTTATATATCCATGTTCTAGCATGAACTCCAACCGAATCAACTGTCCTGGTATTGCTAAAATCTGTTACAAATACTTCATTACAGCTGGAAATCACTGTTACACCCATAAAGAACCATATGTAAAAAGTGGGAAGAACTTGTCTTGTACTTAAAATTCTGAACTGAAACTAGGATGATCTGTGTTCATTCCTGGCTCTGACAGACATCATCTGAGTGATTTAATCTTTCCGTGACTGACGTCCCCAAGTGTAATACATCCTTTTATGATTCTTATTTAGAAGACAAAATTCCTTAAGTCCAGGTTCGCTCCTTGTTTTCTATATGTACAAAAAATTGTAGGCCAAATTCTTGTTTGATGTTCTAGATACCTCCGTCAGAAAAAAAGTACTTGCGTTCTCAGAAACAACATACCACAATCATCTTCTCTTCACCTTCCACATGAACTGATATTGTAGGAAGCGGATAAAATGTTTTCTTCTCTGAAGTTAATGATTAAGCTACTCTTGCCTTCAACAGAGAGTATGATTTCACTGTTTGTGAAATATCAATTAACTGGATTTTTTCTGGTTTGCTTTTCCTATCTCAATTTGCCTGCATTAGCTGCAGCACTCTTCTTTCTGCATCAGGAGAGTTTGGGCTTGCTCCTGCTTGCATTGAGCCAAGTCTCTCAAGTGGTCCAGTGAGAAAAGAACAAATTGTGGTGGGATGACCCTGGCTGGAGGCCAGGTGCCCACCAAAGCTACTCTATCCCTCACCCCCTAAGCTGGACAGGGGAGAGAAAATATAACGAAAGGCTCATGGGTCGAGATAAGGACAGAGAGAGATCATTCAGCAATTACTGTCATGGGCAAAACAGGCTTGACTTGGGGATAAATTAATTTAATTTATTACCAATTAAATCAGAGTAGGATAACAAGAAATAAAATCAAATTTTAAAACACTTCCCACCACCCCTCACTTCTTCCCCAGCTTAAATTCATTCCCAACTTCCTCTACTTCTTCCCTCACCAGTGCCACAGGCAGAGGGGGAATGGGGGTTGACAATCAGTTCATCACACCTTGTCTCTGCTGCTCCTTCCTCCTCAGGAGCAGGACTCCTCACACTCTTCCCCTATTCCAGTGTGAGTCCCCCACAGGGCCAGAAGTCCTGCCAGCAAACCTGTNTTTAAAACACTTCCCACCACCCCTCACTTCTTCCCCAGCTTAAATTCATTCCCAACTTTCTCTACTTCTTCCCTCACCAGTGCCACAGGCAGAGGGGGAATGGGGGTTGACAATCAGTTCATCACACCTTGTCTCTGCTGCTCCTTCCTCCTCAGGAGCAGGACTCCTCACACTCTTCCCCTATTCCAGTGTGAGTCCCCCACAGGGCCAGAAGTCCTGCCAGCAAACCTGTTCCAGTGTGGCCTCCTCTCTTGAAGAGGCCAATGGTCCTGCCACGAGCATGCTCCAGCATGGGTTTCCCACAGGGTCACAGCCTTCTTTAGGCATCCACCTTAGTCTGGTGTGGGGTCCTCCATGGACTGCAGGTGTATATCTGCTCCACCGTCGTCCTCCATGGGCTGCAGGCAGACAGCCTGCGTCACCATGGTCTTCTCCACAGGCTGCAGGGGAATCTGTGCTCCAACACGTGAAGCACCTCCTCCTTCTTCTGCACTAACTTTGGTTTCTGTAGAGCTGTTCATCTCACAGCTCACTCCTCCCTCTGTAGCTATTTCCACTGCAGGATTTTCCCTTTCTTGAAAATGTTATCCCAGAGGCACTACCACCATCACTGATCAGCTCAGCCTTGGCCAGTGGCAGGTCTGTCTTCGATCAGCTCGCATTGGCTCTATTGGACACAGGCAAAACTTCTAACAGCTTCTTACAGAAGCCACCCCTGCAGCCTCCCTACTACCAAACCAGGCAAACCCAATACACAAATCCATTGTCAAATCCAAGCTACAAAATTAACGTTGGATTGTTATTAAGAGCTGCATGCAGACACACAAGCAGGAAAAAGCCAGCTCCATTTTCAGATTGATTTAAAGAATTGCATCTATCAAGGTTACCCTAATGATTGACAATTCACTTTATCAAGTAAAACAAAAGTTGGAGTCATTATACCCGAGCATCATTATTAAGTGATGGTGATCTTTAGACTGAGACAATATCATCTTATCTGGACACACCTCTGAAGTGATTAGAGCCTTATCGGGTCATATAATCATACCACAGAATTATAGAAATATAGAATGTTTCAGGTTGGAAGGCACCTTAAAGATCCTCTAGTTCCAGTTCCCCTGCAGCAACCTGTTTTAGTGCCTCACCACCTGCACCATGAAGAGTTTTCTTCCTAATACCTCATCTAAATCTACCCTCCTTCAGCTTAAAGCCACTACCCCTTGTCCTATCACTACATGCTCTTGTAAACTGTTTCTCTCCAGCTTTCTTGTAGGCCCCATTCAGGTACTAGAAGGCTGCTGTAAGGTCTTTCCCGAGCCTTCTCTTCTCCAGGCTGAACCCCAACTCTCCAGACATTAGGTTCCTGTACTGACACTCAGGTAAACATTTTATTTTTAGAAAACCAGCCTGGTAATTGAGCATCTGGTTTACAATTTTTGGGTGTCAATTTATTCACATGAAGTACCTTTCAGTGAGTACACAGTTCAGCTACTGAAGCTGAACCACCACGTAAGCTACCACCTTAATATTGCTGAAGACCAGTGTATTCTAAACACCTTTGTAGAGGCTTTTAATTGGGAGAGGACATCGCACAGTAGATGTTATATGGTTTTCTTACTTCAGCAGCTTCCAATATGTAGCTGTAATCTTTCTCTCAGCATTGTCAATGAACACAGTATGAGAATCTGATCGTTATTTTTCAAATAAACAGTTTTCTGTAACAACAGAAAAATGAAGTCAATGCTCTCTTCATGACTGGGTTTTGAATTCCAGTGTTTCATGATAGGCATGAAGTCCACATTATCTCTAAGACTGACTTTTAAATTAGAGTCTGTAACTATTTGCTCACTCATATGTAATTAAAAAAGCCTTATATGGGACTTGTTACTGAATGCTGTTCTCAACAACATCCATTATAAGGAAAGGTAATTGTTTTTAACAAAACATGAATGTTAATGGATATTTGTGTAAATCCTACACACATTAGCAAAAAATTACAGGTAGATCTTAATGTACGGAGAAACAAATTAAACTGCAGAAAGGCACCACACCAGTGTCTGACATTAAGACAGCACACAGCAGTCAAAAAGCTTGGACTGTTCCTCAGTCCTCTTTAGCCACATCAGTACACTGTAATGGAAAATATCCTTACAGATCTGCAGAAGGGCATGAAACTTCAAGCCTACAGAAAAAGCACCAGTACAGCTTATATTCCACAGTTTCCAACTGATTGGAATCCCCATTAGAAAAGGTCAGGCTTAATTTGACACAGTCGCATTCAGGAAGCCTGTGTTGCATCGTAGTTCAGGTAAGATACAGAAAACTAAATGCTGTTTAACTGACCCAGTAGGAAATCATTCTATTATAGTATGCATACAAAATGTGTACTGAGGGCATGTGGTGTTATTGCATAGCTACTGAATGTTAAGAGCATGTAATAAATAAATGTGGTTCCATGAAAGGAAGAAGTTATTTGAAAAATAAGACAGGCATTTTTGAGCATGTATGACAGAGGAAAGTCTAGCAAAACTTAACAATAGGTATTATTACTGCAGCTGTCATATCAGGATTTCCAATTTTTTAATATCCATTTTAAGTAGTTCAGAGCTATTATGTGAAATCCCTGTTACATAATTAGCTTTAAAAATTACTCAAGTCAGCATTTTGTCTATAAGGCACAAATGGAAGATGGAAGTTTGAAATAATGCTGCCTATTCTTTGCACGACTGAAAAGCTGTGCCAATATTATCTTTGTTGCCGCAGCAGCTGCTTGCAAATGCCTTTAGAACTGATTTGCGTCTCTGTCATGTGCTAATGGAATCAGACACAGGCTTTAATAGTGTCTGTTCAGTGTATACAGTTCCTGGGTGATCCTTCCAGAGCAGATAATTTCCTAGCAGCACACTGAGTGTGCAATTACAGCATCATCATATCTGCACGGACTTTTTTCTTCATCTAGAGCTTTTTTTAGCATCTCTCTTCTCCTTTAGCCAACTCTGGTTGTCGGCTGCCTGGCTTTAGCCCCACAGATTTGATACGTACGGTCAAACAGTTGTCGTCTTGCGGCTAATACAGAAAGAAAAAAAAGAAAAAGAAAAGAAGAAAAAAAAAAAAAAAACAAAAACAGGGAAACTGATTCCAAATAAAGGACTAAAAAGCACTTCAAGTAAATACGCATATTTCTGCAGTTTTAGGTACACAATTATTAAGACTAAGGAAAGACTGTCACTAAACACCTCTTGAATCAAGTCTCCATATTCTCTTGGGGATATGCCCAAGATTCCTGTTCTTGAGCAGCAGCTTCAGCATCACACCATGCATCTTGTCCTGCCATCAGTATTGCCAGGCAGTTCCACAGGCTGTAACTCTCACTGTTGCAAAATCCGCAAGTGACATGGGCATGAGAAGTCCACAGCGTAGGCACGTGGAGCTCTCTGACCTATGTTACAGCATCAGAATGAGGGGAGGTAGGAACTGAGGGACAGCACACTGCGTTTACAGTGACTTTCTGCACACAGCATAAAGTCCTTATTTTTCGTGTGTACTGCCACTAATTAATTGATGTTTTTCCGCTTATTCCTTGTAAGTGGGAAACAATAAGGTAGACAAAATGACACAGAAAAAGGCCTGTGGGAACTGAGGTTTTGAATATGTAGTAACTCTCAGAGCATAGGTTTGTCTATCTAGCATTTGACAGAAATTGTTTCAAATTATATCAAGTACTTGTGCTTTATTCACAGACAATTCTTAAAAAAACTTACTCATCTAAAAATAAGATTCTTAAAAAATAAGATCTATTGTCCAAAGAAAGTTAAGACAAGCAGAAAAATTCTTGTCACTCCAGACTGCCAGAATAAGAGTAAAGTGAAAACTGGGACAGGGGAATAAGTCAGGTAGTCATTAGTTTAAATAAATGCTGATCTGGTTAAAGAAACTATTAAAGGTAAATTAGGATTGAGACTGAATGTCTCCTGTCTGTGTGGACATCCCATTAGCACTAGGAGAAGTTTTATTCAGAAAGTGTTCCTGAATAGAGTCTTATTGTCACGGGAATAACAACAAAGAATTAATGGTGCTGCTTCATACCACTGGTCGATCAAAAAGCAGTACTTTGCTGTCCACCATATTTAAAGCACCATGCTCCACTATATGGAAAATTATTCTCCAGGTTCAAGGAGACTGGCCTTTTTCAAATATATATTTTCAGTTGCAGCAACTGCAAAAAAAAAATAAAAAAAATCACAGTATGGTAGGCTGGAGTATGAAAGTACCAACAGTCCTCTGGAAAAGTGATGACTCCATATGACTGTCCCACAGCCTACACTGCAAAACTGATGGCCTTGTACAAGAGTTTACATTAAACTCTTTTGTTTATAACTTAAATATTGAGATTTGACACATTTTACCTGGCTATAGCCTAGTACAATAGATACAAACAGGATACATTCCTTGGAAATTAAATCAGACTTGTGGGCAAGATTATGAAAAGTGCTGAGAGGGATTATGAAAAAAACCCAACATATAAGCAAACAGATATAGTCACCAACCTCAGATAAATCAACTAAGTTACATGTCCAGTCTGCTTTAACCATCTTGAAAATCCAATTATGCACCTCTAAGCACCTAAATGTCTTTGAGAGGTGTATCTCTCTGTGCCTAACATTATTAGGAGTCACTGGACTTGAAAGGCTAAAGGGGCTCAGCCTCATCTGCAATACACAGCTGTACTTGTCAAGTAGAATTCATAGGATTCAACAGTACAGCTGTCCAATCAAAGATCCCTCCACCATCAACAGGGGAAGATAGACACTCATCATAAAATCTCCCATAAAGGATAAAGCACTCTCTGGAAATACCTTTCTCAGACTTGGTATAAATTGGCCTCTGGAAGACACTTAGAGGGAGTTTAAATGACTAGGCACATAACTCATACCTCCAGTCTAGGAACAGAATGAAGAATTCTCTGTACCGCTGATTTCGGAAAGTCTTTTGCTGAGCTTCCGCTCTGCCCCAAAGAGTAATCAGGTTTATGTTTTAACCCATACGGTTGTGATGGCTGTAACATTACAGGAAAAAGATTCAACCTACAGATAGATTCCAGGCACCAGCTTTTTTCTACATCCTCACGCATGAATCCCAATGAACTGCAACATACCCACATGTTGAATCACTAAGTGAATTTATTAGGTCATGTAGAGGCTCCAAGATGCAATCTGCATGTTTATTTAGAGATTCCTTTTAACACCGGGACTGTAAAGTGGTCTCTCCTCTCTCCTACTCGAGGACCACACACTCAGCAAAGCTGGACAGAGAAGTCTGTTATAGGAGAGCATGAGACTTGAGTCACTTAAATTTGACACTCTATTGATGAAATGAAAATAAAAAAATGAGGCTTGTTCATCTGACAAAGGGGAAAATTTCAGAGTTCACTAGGTGAAAGAGTTACCCAGGGAATTCTCTGAAATACTGATGGATGGGAGGAACATGAAATCTTGAGGTACGGCAGGCCAGGGGCAGCAGGGTTATAAGCAGAAGGAAATGAAGGGAATTTGTGAATTGGCTTTGAAAAAAATGGTAGAGATAACAAAGACATGACAGCAATAAAAAAATATCTTTTTTTTCCCACAATGCTCCTTATGCTGTGAAGCCAGGCAACAAGTCGTTTTAAAGGCACAAAACGTAGGAGGGAGAGAACAGGCATTCTCACTCTTCCCACAGTTTCCATAAAATCTTATTCAGTCACTAGCTAACAATTAACAGAGACACCTTTTGCAGCCATTTGCTCTCATTGTATTAAACTTTGTTGTGCTTTTAATCTTGGAAGTGTGACCAACCTGCAAGTAGAATAACTCAGTTTTGTGAAGTACCCCACTTATTTTGTTATCAGCCGTTATCATTACAGTAACTGTGTTGTATTTTGTTGCAAAATTAAATTTATGTGGCATAAGCAATATTTATAATATCAAGGTAAACTTTTGAATTTTAATGAACAGTCCATTTATAATGTAAAAATAAGTTAAATAAGATGGAAATTGTCTGGCATTAAAAAAAAAAGAGTTGTCTACAAACACTATTTCACTATTTTCATGGAATCTTAGAATGCTGTTTATTACTTTTCACTATGGGCAAAGAAAATATCATCCAACATTTGTTTCAGTCATACAGAGTCTTTTAGATCCTGTAATGCCCATTAAATTCAAGGGATATTTGAACAGAACTATATTATTCATCATTTACCTTTTAGATTTACTGAGACAGACCAGAAGCAATGGAAGGAAAGGAATTCAAATGTGAGTTTCCTGAGTGTGTGGATTAGGACTTCTCATGTTCTCAAAGAAACCCAGCAAAACTTTTGATCTGAGAGACTGTGAACGTTAATGATCAGAAAGAATGTCATGGAGGATTTGTTTATATTTTTAAAACTGTACATAAAAATTATTTATAAAGGAAACAAAATGCAGGTAAGAAATGAAAGACATTCTTTGATAAATTAAAAATGTTTGCTTTCTGCTATAACGTAAGAAAGCTAGATGTAAGAGAAATATATTGTGTGTATGTTCAAAGGCTTAACAGCATGAGGTATAGAAGTATTTAAAATGGTAACAGCTCAGAAAACAGCATAGGTCTTGAAATTAAATCATCCTTATAAATAAATCATCAAATAATGGTAAAATGACAAATTGGTATTAGTCTAATACAGACTTAGCTGAAGTATTAATAGCCTTTTTTTCCCCCCTCAGAAGTAAACTTGCTATTAAAGCTCGAGTTCAGATAAAGTAAGTATTTGTGGTGCAATCCTTCATTACTTTTGGTCACTAGTAAGAATTCCAGTAACGTCAAACCATCCTTAAGATGTCAAGCTACAGAGCAGACACTATGATGTACCTCTGAAATCTGCTCTGCTATTTCTGAAAGGAAAGCGCAGGTTCCGTAGCTCTCCTCTTACACGTTAGGCTTTGCACCAATGTCCTCGGGAAACGTTCCCCTACTCGGTGGCAGCTGTACGTTTCCTCCCTGCCCGGAGGACCACGTACCACCTTACAATTGTGTGTAAAAGCCGGGCAGGCCTGATACACATGAAGGAAGAGATGGCCCACTTTGTATGACTGACCGAACCCAAGATGTCACAGGAATTTTCCTGTGACAGACAGCGGAACCTAAGAATATAGGGCACAGTATTCAGGAGAATATCTCCTCATAAAAAGAAGAAGTCATAAGAATAAGGAAAATCCCAGCTGCCTAGTTCTTACCAGAAAATAATTCTCCTCACAGTATGCTGCTGGAAGGAAATTTCACATCATTTGTCTTTTCAGTGTGCTTCATACCAGTTATTTTTTTCCATAATATAACTCCTGTGACCCTTCTTGTTCCCACTGTCAGGCTTCTAATTGTTTGTACTGAAACCAGCCTAATTAGATGGTGAAATTTGCAGGGCGTGGACCTTGTCTAATTGTTTGTTTTATAACACTGTGAGAGGATAGTACTTACAGTAGTAATAAAACTAAATCTTGTCCTGTGCTTTATTATGCTTGTTACAGAGAAACAGTCCGACATCTTGTTTTCAGCCTGCTCTCTAAATTAAATAAAACTTTTATGATCAAGACTATGTATATCCCCATGCAGGTTTGTACTCTCAAAATTTCTGACCCCTCTGTCCAAGTTTAGCTACGTTTACATTCCCACAAAATGGGAGTGAACTGAGAGATAATAAATACCTATCATGCTTCATGAAAATAGGTCTGTTGAAGATATCAGTTCCCTGAGAAAAAAAAAGCTGCAGTACACGCTCAGTACTTTTGAGATATTACAAAACAACAGATAGGCACACGATTTACGACTCAAATCTCGGGGCCGGGGGGGGGAAATCAATCAGAGCTGACATCTTTCATTTGTCAGAATCAAATATGCATCACACACCTATAGAAAAAGAGATTCATTAGTTGTGATGCTCATACAGCTATTTAAGAACTTACAAGTGGATCTAGTGGGTCACGCCAAAAACCCACTTTGTCAGGCAACCCATCACTGGCTGTGTTTAACAGTGGGCACTCAGTGAAAAGCAGAGGAGGGGAGCTACATAGCAGTATTTCCCCAGAATACTGCCTCCAGCAATATATGAGTCAGGGACATCCTGAACCTGGCATTACATTTGTATGCTTAATAGTTCTGCCCCCCTTACAAAAAAAAACTTTCAATTGCTTTTGGCACTTCTGTAAACACCTGGCATCCACGACTTCCCATGGCAAAGGAGTCCCACAGCTTGCCTACATGCTTCACAAAGAAATGTCTTCTTTTGCTTGCCTTGTAGTGCCACCTGTTAGTCTTACGTGATACTCCCTGGAGCTTATTTATGAAAAAAGAACAGCACTTCCCTGGGTATCCACAATTTACAACCTGCGATTCTAATGACCTTGATCATATGGTCTCTGAGTTCCTTCTTTTCCAACTGTTTAGGACAAAGATTTAGAACTGATTTAAAAGACACCTGAGCTTCACTGACTTCAGCGGCCTTTGGATTGTCTTCAGAAGAGGTATACCATACACATTACACTAAGCGTATGATGAATTACCCTCTGTGATGAAACCCAACCACTACCTCTTGAGGTATTTTTAACATTCTAGACTATATTTCTGGTAAAAAATATGGAGATATTTCTGTATTTTTACATCCTGAAGTGATATCAACATGTCAGAGAGAATTCAGGTAATTCAGTAGTACAAACACTGCAATAAAACTATTTTCACCTGATTAAAATGAGCTTCTGATCTTTACTACCCGGAAAAAAAGAAAGAGCAAACACCTTTCACCTTTCCATCAGGGCATAAGGTATAAAGGAAAAGAAAGCAGTATGATGAACAAAACGGTGGGGATGGGGTAGCTTACAACTATTTCTAGGCTAAGTTCCAAGCCATTTTTATAATCAGGTTCCAATCCAAGTATATGTTTGCCTTATTTCCTTTGGATCTGACAAACCTAAGTATAGGAAAGTCAAGGGCTTATTTTTTCATTTTCACTTTGATGAAAGTATTCTTGCTTTTCATGCAGTTTTCAGATCAGATCAATTGTTTTATTTTTCTAAAATGCCAAAAAACAGCATAGCTAGGAGGAAACTTATGCAGGAAAAGAATGAGCTGTTGCTTCTGTACTTATTGCACAATGTCACTTGCTTTTTTCATGTGTACTATTAGTTCTAGTTGATCCCACGCTCTCTAAATCTTTATTTCAGAAAGGAAAAACTGCAGTAATTATGGCAAAAGATGTCAGGGTACACAGCACAACTATTCTTTGCACCACAATTCAAGGAGCATGGCATTATTTTGTCACATACTTCTTAAACATATGTGTTCTGAGGTTTATCTTACATCAAAAAACTCTCCTTAATGCAATGCAAAAAGACATTTAAAAGACAGCAGCAGTAGCTATGACTGACTTAGTCTGGAAATAGATCTACAGTATTCCATCAGAGCCACACAAATAAAAAAAGAATCTTTCGAATGCCAAGGCCAAACGTACAATACTCTATAGGCATGGTGCTTGCAATGCCCTTTACTGGCAGATTGATTTTCATGTTCCGACTAAACTAGCAGTGAGTAACATTACACTGCTGGTTGGATAGCAATGACGGCCCAATTAGAAAACACAGTCAATGAATAGGTCAGGCAGCCGGGGCCCAGATATTCTAAGCAAGAGGAGGCCTTTCAGTTTGTAAAACTTTCTGTTGACCTTTTCCTCATCATAAGTGACCCATCATAAAAACATGTCAAAATTTTGTGCAGAAACAATACAGGAAATAAACTATGACTTATCCAAATAAACAAACAGCTTAAGAAAAGTCATTGACGAATTGTTAGTATAGAAAAGAAAAGAAACAGGTTACAGGGGGATTCCTGATTTTCCCATAAATATGTGCATTGTACTGGTTGTTGGCTTTGGGTAGCCTATGCTAATTAGACATATAAAAATCAAATATATTTTGAAGTCTTAGAACCACCAGAACTAGTAAATGGTATGGTTGTATTATTTAGCCCACTTTGCTTTCCATATAAACACAGACCATTTTGAATTCTGTCTTGTTCCCACTTAAAATACATATATATACATATATTTATAATATACAAATAATTCCATATGGATTTGAAGCTACGCAGCCTGAAAAGCAGGCAGCAGATATTTCTTAACATATGACGTATACAAAGTAGATGAATGTATGGATCAGGAAAGAATTATAAACACACGTGTAGGATACTACATAAATTGCTGGGGTTTACTTAAACTTAAAGGGGGCAGCTACGGTTTTTTCTATCAGTTTTGAAGGCACAATATTAGCACTAGGGCTGTGAAATCTAGTATTCACTACACATAAAACACACGCCTTTGGAGACAAAGTTCCCACCTCTTCCAAATCAACAAAAAGCCCCCCTTGGACTTTCAAGAGGGCCAAGATCTTTCCTGAAGACTACTGATCTTTTTAACTCAAGATAGATCTCTCCGTGATACACCAGTGTGGGCTTTATTGTCATAAATACAGCTTTTCAATATCACTGTTATCTTCATTAAAGACATCTTGGCTACACCTTTGTGCAAAGTCCTCTTATGTTCAGAAATACCTCTCCTTGAAATACCTCTCCTTACACCTTAGAAGCTTCCATCACTGATGTTTCTTCTAGCCTTATCTAATCTCACCTTTGTGTTGAATCTTGAACCTAGTAAGACTTAATGCTATATGTGAGCAAGAACAGTTCTCAACTCTTATTCTGTCAAATGTCCTCAGTTTCCAACTCCCATGGCTGACAGTTTCATTGTGGTCTGTGCTATGCCGCAGCCTTTATAAGAGATGGACTTATTTTCCTCTACATTTCCATGCTAACTTGATGGTTTCACATAAATATAGACTTGTAACAGTAACAGCATGTATTACTGCTCATTAAGCTCCTTTCAAAATTGTATCAGTGATTTTTTGTTGCATAAGCAGCAATGTCAGGATGCCATTACAAAATCTAGGAAAAGCATTAACTAAAAAGGCATAAAAGTATTGAAGACTCTGGTTTGTTCGTGACGCTGTTCTCTGAACTGCGGTGTAGGCAGATCTGAAATCTGCTTGCTCACACTACAGAAACCACTTATTAGCATCTGTATATAACACATCATCACCACAGGGAAAGCTAGTTTAAAATCATAAATGTCAAGACATAATTAACTTAAAGGTCAGGTTTAATTACAGTTGTTGAAACTGAAATATACCAATTACCATTACTACGTCAGAAAATTTCTTAAAATGATTTGAAATGCTTTGTTGGTGCCCATACTTTTCCATAATTGACATCTTTTGTTCCATGATGGAGATGTTTCAACAGGCTTTTTATTTTTACTGACTTTGAAGGAGAGAGAGAACAAAACAGAAAACCGATGAACAAAGCACCACCACAAAGCTCAACAAAACCTGTTCTCTGCACTATGATATTATTAATTACTTTCTTGTAATTGGCACTTCAGATAATCATTTAGATAATGGAATTATTTGGAGAGTCTGGTGCGTGGATGAAACAGATTTAACTGTGTGGCTTTTAGGTTTAATGACAAAACAAATCAATAAGTGAAACAGACTGGTGAGAAAATAACTCAATAACTGAAAAATTTGCTCTACCTGTAGGCTTTTCCAAGGATTCTACTGGGAATAGTTATTGACTCACACAAGTATTTTAGTTCTCTCTTTCCCCTAAGGTACAGAAAGTTTGAATGCTGTGATTTCAATTTCTCCTCTATTATCTAGTGCTTATTCTCTCCTCTCCACCACATCCAGTATTTCCAGCTTACCTTTTCCTATATTCTTAGCAGAGTGATAGACACCTTTTTTTCCCTGAAGGAGCCATTCCCAACTAGGGAGAATGCAACAGAGAAAAGGTTAAGCTATATAAAGTTGAATTCCCCACAACAGCATAGATTTTAGCTACTATATACCCCCTGTGCAAAAGTTCTGAAAGTCAAAAAGTGAATATAGCAGAATACTCTGGAGGAAAATATCACTAGCTAATGAAAAGAAGCTATCAAATGTGCTGATAAAAGAGACATACTCGTTTATTAAGTTTCATTCACCCTGCACCTGAGGTGCTGGGTCATAACAGCAGCCCTGGTACTGTGAAAGGTGCCGGTGGCCTCCAAAGTGTACAAATCACCTGAAATCGTCAAAGTCTTGTGCCCCTGGAGAAAACATTTCTACTAGGTAAGTGGGCAGCTCCCTATCCCTTTTCTCCTCCTTTTTCACAAGCCCTAGTACTTGGAGCTTCACACACAGCAACAGAAAAGGGCTCAAAAGTCTGAATATACACGTCAACCGAAAGACACTGTGAAGGATGGTCTCAGGTACGCAACACAAGTCTAGCAGAAGAGTGGCTGGCAGTTCAGAAACCATTCACAATACACCAAAAGAAGCCTTGACTGTGCTACAGCGAAAGCCAAACAAGGTAAGGGAGCTTGTGTCGCCTTGCATCTCAATAAGTGGGAAAGAATGGCATTTAATTAAAGAGTTTCCTGCCTCCCAGGTACTGATGACATTGAAATCAGTGTGGACATAAGGCATTAAAGCTGGCATCACGCAAAAAAGTCTCTTCTTTAAGATTTACAGCTGACTGTTAGAGAAAAGTGAAAATTTATTAAAGGCTTCCATCTGGCAGAATGTATCATTAGTATTCAAACTGATAGCAGCAGTGATTTAAATTTAATAATCCAAGTGGAGATATGCATCAAAAAAGAATTCTTCTAAAATATGTCTAATAGCAATAACTGACTTTTTTATTATAGTGAAAAATGCCAGATATCAAAGAATAAGACATCAAATGTTAATTTCAGTGTGTTCTTCCAGTTGAAACTCACATTAAAATAATATACTCAGTGCAAATCAAGTAGCACAGACTGTACCTGTTTGTACCTTTCTTGAGCAAGATTTGAAATATTGGGACCCAGAAAAAGTTAGGAAATTTCACTTAGCTGAAGAGAGGTTGTACTGAGTGTGGAGGGGGAAGGGGGGCTGCAGCTCTGTGAGGACAGGCCAGGGCTACCCCATGCCCAAGACAATCAGTTCCAACAGACCCACCGCAGGGCACGGCTGAGCCCCTCACCCAAGATGGTGGCACCTCTGTGATAACATATTTAAGAAAGGGCAAAGCGCTGTCCAGGAGAGAAGAGCAAATTTAAAAAAAAATAAAAAAAATAAAAACAACAGTGTGAGAAACAGCCCTGTGAATAACCAAGGTCACAGAAGAAGGAGGGGGAGGAGGTGCTCCAGGTCCTGGTCAGAGATTCCCCTACAGTGGAACAGGTATTTCCCTGCAGCCAGTGGAGAGAAACACGCCAGAGTAGATGTCCATGCCGCAGCCCGGGAAACCTCATCCGGGAGCAGCTGGATATTCCCTGCAGGAGCTGCAGCCTCTGGAGAGCTCGTGCTGGAGCAGCTTCTCCTGACAGGAGCAGCAGCCCATAGGACAGACCCAACTGGAGCAAGGGAAAAGGGTGAGGAGGAAGGAATGGCAGAAGTGCTATGGACTGACTGCAACCCCCATCCCCCTGCACAGATGGTGGGTGGTGGAGGTGAACAATTCAGGAGTGAAAGAATGAAGTTGAGCCTTGGCAAAAGGGGTGGAGGTTTGGGGGGGAAGGGAGTTTAGTTCTTCTCTTTGTTTCTCACTATCCAACTCTATTTTAACTAAGAATAAGTTATATTAATTTTTCCCAAGTCAAGTCTGTTTTGCCCCTGACGGTAAACAGTAAGTGATCTCCCTGTCCTTAGCTCAGCTCACGATGAGGTTTTTCATTCTAATTTGTTTGTGTCCCATTGACAAGGGGGAATGAGAGTGTGACTGGGTGGGTACTTGGCAGCTGGCCAAGGTCAACCCAAAACAGAGGTGTTACCTGTCATGTAATTTTATGGGGAACATATTCGCTGAAGAAGTACTTGTGCGTCCTATGTGACAATCATGCCAAGGAGGCTGTGTGTAACTTAGGAAGGCAATCCCTAACCTAAAGCACCCTTTTGCTTTAATGTCATTACCGTACCAAGCTGTATTCTGTCCTTGTTTTAATTAATTGTACGAAGTTACTGCTCTACTTTTGAGTTTTGCAGCTGAGATTTCATGTGTTAGGTAACATCCACCTCTCATTCTCATACTGTAGAACCCTTTTATACATCATTCTTTCATATCTCAGCTCTTATGTGATAACATAGGATTCAAGAACAGCTCATATGAAGACAAGGTGACAATATGATGCACCTGCGGAACAGTCTTTCTGTTAATTTTAATTAGTGAGACCAAAGAACACTTGAAAAGTCACAGATAGAGTCACTGCTATATCATCTGGTAGGTAAACAAATGAACAAATGGTAAAGGACAATTTGTTCAGAAAAAAATAAGCATGAAAATTAAGGCAAAGTGCAAGCATCAGAAATTGAAGAGGCTGGAGCAAAGAAAGTTGTATTCGTTATAAGAACAAATACAAATTAACACTCAGTGCACAATTAACACAATGAGTGTTGCACAAACAAAAATACCCACAAATTACTCACCCTTTTAATGCTTTTTTTCTTAATTGCAGATTAATGGGCAGTTCGACTTTACAGGTTGGTAATTTGCCACTATGATCTACTTTTAAAAAAGCTGAACAAGAAAACAACGTTAGAATGCTCCAAACACACTGCTGGTAAGAAGCTAGGTTAGGCTGCTAAATCGGACCAGGTGCATTAAATGTTCCACAGCCTTCTTGCAGGGCAGCAGGCTCTAGTTCTGCACTGGCAGTGGTATAACAGGCGATCAATATCAAGACATTTACTCCTTTGTCACTCCTAGCTCAGCAGGGGTGAGCACAGCCAGCGTCTGAAGAAGGCTGTCTCAGTCCTCAGGGGGCTGTACAAAGCACCCCGGGCACATCTAACAGGGGCCAGGCACACGGTGCACGTGTGACAGTGGCTGAAGCCCCCCAGCCCCTGCTCCTCCTCCCCCAGATACCTGTGAATGCTCAGCACTACCAAAAATAGAACGTTTGATTTTTTAATTATTTTTCCTAAGTCTTTTTTTTCCCCAGCAATGAATATGGATTCACACTAACTAGTCTGGAAACATGACGCAGGTTTATCAAAGAAAAGGTTTTGATTTTCATTTAAAAACTCTGAAAATGTAAGCTGAAAATTAAAAGGAGCTCCTTCTTTCCTTTTTCAACATGAAACACTGCATTTTTCCACTTAGAGGAAATGACCATTTTGGAACATCTTGATTTTATTTTTCAGTTTGAAAAAGCCATTTTGATGTCCTCCTATAATGCCTTCTTCCAATTGATGCATTCTCAACTCATCAGAAAAGTTTTAAATTCTATTATCAAGGAGAATTATTTGTTGTATTCTTCACAAAAACTCAACAAACAGGGAAAAGTCTTTTTTTTTTTTTTTGCTCAGCTGTATGTGAAATTCAGAGAAAGAAAATGTTAGCAATTCAGATTCTTCACCAGTATTTATTCTACAATAAAATACTATACAGCAGCACTGAAGGTGCTCATATTATTCCATGTATAAGTCTTAGCTTACAAATCACAAAGTTTCCACGTAGTCTTTGAACTCAAAAGCTCATTATCTTATACAAACTAGACATTGAAAGCTGAGGCATTGTTAAGGAGATAATGGATGATGTTACACCAGGAAGAGCAAGTGCTTAAAGAACACAGGACTGCCAAGAATACATGGGGAATGCAGCCATTTTAGATAATAATATGAAATTCTTAAAGCTGCTGGAAACGTTCCTTGCAGTGGCAGATCTCAGCTTTGCACAATTCAGAACTTCTTGGAGAGACCCCACACTGTGGTGCCAGAAGGCCCAACTTTACAGCCAGTGAAGACACACCATAATTGGCTCTGTAGGAGCCAGTTATGGTCTAAAAATATTGGACTATATTTGCATTAGTAGGATAATTTGTAAATAAATAAATAAATAAATGGAAGTGTTTTCTTATTCCCCATAAACTTTAAAAAATCATAATTATTTTATTAGCTCAAGCGTAAAACTACATGAATGAAATTATACTGTTCCAACTAAACTGCACTTTGTAAAACTATAATTCAGTGCTCTAAGTATCATGTTCCATGCATAGCTATGTATGCTTTTCTTTACAAAAAATTCTTCACAAGAAAAAAAGCATGCTGATAGATGTGTAGAGTTCATAATAAGTAAACCTATGGAGTTCAGCTCTGCCACGACTTTTTCACAAATCTTCGTCAGCCTTTCATAAAATTTTATTGCATATTTGGACCTTTCCTTAAATCCCCAAAGCTGTTTGAATCAATAATAATCTCATCTTTTCTTGAAAAAACATGGTTCATCACTAAGCAGCACAGCTATGGGGGAAAATCATCCTTTAACAGCTCAGAAACTATAAAATAAACAAATAGAAACAAGCAGGTATTACGTTGAAATAAAATCTCAAGATTTCCATGCCGTGAGTGCGATTACTAAATATGTGGCAACAATGATACCAAGGCAGGGAACTTCTCTTTTGTAAAACCAGAAATGCAGATATACTGACTTTATTTAAAATCCCCAAAAGCAGAAGCCATGTTAAAAAAGGCATTTCACAGAGCTGGGGAAGAAGATAGCCACAGTTTCATAGTACCACCAAGTTAACAGTAATGGGATACCCAACATGAATGCATGCTCCTGCTGTATGCACATACAATAAACCCTCTGCTTGACAAATTAGAACTGGACATAATTTGTTTACCCTTGACACTCAGCGTTGCTTGATGCAATGCCATTGGAAGTTCACTGAGTATGATAAAACTCTACATTATTATTAAAATCCCTTATCTAAGGCATCTTATGTTTCTGCACTGGAAAAGTCTGAAACGTGAAAGACTGTAAACAAACCAACCGAAAAACAACGCAAGAGCGAAAACCAACCTTCTTTGGTCTATTGGTTGCAGCTCAAAATTCAAGATAATGTATATAGGAGCACAGAGCCAGATTCATCAGAGCTTTATTGACTCATTAATGTAGCTCTGAATAAATGAGATTTTGTGTGTAGATTTAGTTTGAATGATAATTGCTAGGATCAACAGTGTGATACGTATTTAAACCTGGGACTACTGCCACTGAATAAATGAAGGAATCATCACTAGTTAATCATTGTAGGACAGTGTGTTCCTGGTTGGACCACAAAGTATCAGCAATAATTTCTGCAATGACTGGAAAAAACTCCATCATTTACAATCATTAGAAGACTTTACCATTTTCCTGGGCCAGAAATGCTGTAAAACTTTTGGAAGATTTTCTGAGGATATTATAGCTAAAAACAATAGCAGACAATGTAGAAGGACAGACTGCCCAAGTGCTTTAAAACATTCCTATGTTGTAGACAACAAAGCCAGTATTTTTAGAATAATGTGTGTTCTATAAATTCTTTCCATTCATTTACTGTGAGTTTATAGAATGAGAGAGACTATCTGAGGGTTCTGGTACAAGAATTGCTTCCTTTGGTCTGGAAACAACAGTCACAATCTAAAAGAATTTTTGAAGTCATCTGGTCTGGAATATTTTTTAAAATACACATTAACCAGATTGAAAAGAAAATTGTGGCTATTATGTAATTAATCTTAATTTTGAATGGAGCACTCTTGCAGGCAGCTCCAATTTGACGTATCCAAGCCTCAAGAAAACAAAAAAATCTGATTAAATAAGGATTTTCTGAAAACATAGTTTTTACTACAGCTTGAAAGCTAACAAAAAAACTGGAAAAGAATTGCAGAGCACTAGCACACCAGTTTTGAATGGTGGAATTTATTGGGTCCAGGCTAGATTTTCTGATGTGAGGCAGAGGTATCCTCTGCAGAGAAGCCATTATCTCGGAGTGCCCTACCTGGGTAAGGAACTCTCCCCTGATTCAGGCCAGAGATGTGAGAACTGTTTCCTGCTCCTCTCTGTCTGAGGTGATTCACTTTCTCTTGTTGGCAGGACTCCACTTTGTACAAAGAATTTATTGCTCATGAACTCTGGCTTCCCAGATCCCATGTGACTTTCTGTCCACTAAGCTATAGAAAGACTCTTTTTTTTTCCCCCTTTTCTCCATAGCAAATGAAAAGATGTTGTAAAATATAAAGATATTGGTTTAGACTCAATACACAGTGAGAAACCATTTATTACCTAGATCCAAGAAAATTACTATAAATCAATTATAAAACATAAAATGCTTCTCCTACTTTAATAAAAATTATAAATTTTCTACATTAAAACAACCTCCAGTAGAATATTTATCTATAGATGGTCACTGCTGACATTCCACTTAACTGAACAAAGAGATTTGGTCATTCATACATGACTAGTCAACAAAAGCTATTTTCAGAATTGCAAACCTCAAACAAAATTTTAGATTTAGAGCTTTAAAAAGACAAAAAATTGAATGGAGTCAGTAGGTGACACTCAGGACACTGACTGCACACCTCCATATGATCTAGGAGGGTGTATCGCAAAAGTAAGGCACTTTACACTGATAATTTCACCCTTCTTAATAACGACTTTAAGTGACTGATCTTTAGGTAAACATAGTGCATTAAAACAATTCAAACCTAAGAATGCTTTCACATTTCAAAGCAATGAGAAATATTTGAACTTGTACTCTAAAATAAATAAAAATACACAGAGGCAGCAAAGAGGAAAATAACGGATTTGACTAAGTTATTCCCCAAAAAAAAGACCATTTTCTGATTACAATCAGCCAAATTTATATGAGGAAGAAAGAGAGACAAAGAGCTAACCCTGAGCATTGAAATAAAAAGCCATAAATAACTGAAAAATTCTTATTCTGAATGTACTCAGGTTTCTGAAGAAGCTAGAGAAGATTTTACTAGGTCAAAATAACAAAATTGAAAACCTAAGCATGAATTGTACCTTTGTGAAAGCATCCATCATGTCTAAATTAAAGTCAGTCTGATTTCGCAATTATAATTAAATGTGTCCTGCTCTTGATTATTGTTGCACATTTCAGTAACATTTTTAACAGCTTCATTGTTTTTCCTGGATCACCCAGAGATACCCAAGTCACAGTATTTATAAAAGTATTCCCACTAAATGTGTTGAAGGAAATAACTGGTGATGAAAAATATTGAATACATCAAAATCAGTTTACTGTATTTGAGATTATGTGCTAAATTTAAAACCACAGCATTTGCATTACATGTTAAACCTGGTTATAGAAAATTGAAAGAAAATACTTTACAAGTACTGCTGGGGTTTTGGTGGCTTTTTTGCTAAGTTCAAAGTCATAATTTTATATTCCAGTAAATGTAACTGATTAACCTAGCTACAAAAACACATTAGCACATATCTAATGCCCAGAACGTTACACAAGAGACATCATGCAGTCACTGACGAATGGTGATTACAGCGGCGAGGAGAATGAACAAGCAAGCTACTGAAAAGTGAAATTGTCAAAACGACCTATCCCCTCCACCACCCTCTTACTCAGTGCTGCCCTGTGTAAAGGCCGACACCCGTGCAGCCTCACTGCAGTTAAGAGAGTTGCATATAAATTTGTGAAAGTTAGCTCAGGTATTAAGGTTATATCCCGGTTTTATTTTACACAGTGCCATGTTAACTTCTGTTCCCCACCTCCATCATCAATGGTACCATACACCCACACCCCCCCCCCCCCCCCCCCAAAAAAAAAAAAATAAAAAAATCTAAGTCTCTTTCTGTTCACTTCATACATGGTCTATCTTTCTATTTTGCTGTCATCAAGTTTTGCCCATTTCTCATGTCTCCTGTGTCCAGCCAGGGTCATTACAATTGCATTTGTTTTTCTGGCTTTGTATAATTAAGCTGAAATTTTAAGATCACAAAGAAACATTTATTTTTTTTATACATTCAGCTTAGCAGGTGGGTGCATACATACGTGTACAGATATACAGAATGCTCAAAAGAATTTAAAATTTAATGAAACAAGTTTTTTTCCCCACTCTGATCCACTAATTTTAGCCTCTAAGTATTACTGTTAAAATGTCTTGCTAGTAGCACAGGACAAGTAAGAGATTGTCATTGTAGTAGGGTTTACATGGGGAAAAAAAAAGTAGCTCCTATCCTGGAGGCCTGGCAAACAAGCAATCTGTCACTCTTCTCTGGAAGTCACTTCAGAGGTCCAACACATCACCTGGTGATGTAAAAAGGAAGAGTTATGCAGTATCAAAAACTGCCCCTGCACCTTGCTGCTCTTTTCCACTGTTGCACTGCACTGTGCAACTTCCTGTAGTATCTGTAGAATCCCATTGTTCGCAGTGAATTGTAGAGGTTTAACGCTGCATTTAAAGATATATGGCAACAGATGTTGCACTTTCAAGATTAGATCTGTTTCTTTGCTTTTGTTTTTGCTGGTTTTAACTTTTTGCTGTGTAGAACAAATGCACTTGCTGCACTCAAGCACAATACATTGAACTGGTGTCTTGCCAGGTACTGTGTTAAAAGTGAAGCCCAGGAAATGAGTCTGTGGAGAAATTATGCATGAAATGTCTTTTAAATATATTTATTCATTATTACTAATAAAAAAGCTTGTCTTCAGATGATTCTTCCATTTGTTCCAGACGCTAATATTTCTAACTGTCCAAATCATAAGCATCTCCTGTTGAAAATTATGTTCTTATGGTTATTTAGAGAAAACGATTTCAGAATATGAAGTTGTGTCATTCTGTTTAGATAGTTACATGTAATCTCTAATATATTAAACTGCAACATTCATATACCATTTTTTTCCAGTCTAATGTTTGGCAATCATTGACACTAACGAAGTAGACCTTCCAATCACATAGCAAGTATCATGACTATCTCACAGATGAGAGCATTGAGGTGAAGAGAAACAAAGAAAGACAAATAGCTCCAGGGTCTCCTTCTCCTAGAAAAAGATTCCAAGTTCGTGACTCAGGCCTGAAATAAGATCACAGCTACCCCATTCTTCTGTAGACTCCACATTATTTGTAGATCTTTGTCATCACAAAGTCAAGCGTACTATATGGAAAATATGTCCATTGTACTAGATATTCACAGATAACTAAGTAACACACAATTTAGGTTTCAGTTGAGAACTATTTAAAATCTTCAGTGGTAAAAACACAGTGCCTATTAAGTGCTGAGTTTCATCCCCATAGTAAATTGGACCCTGATATAACAGCATGTGAGGGAAAGACAGAAAGAAAAGTAATGAACACCAGCAACTAACATACTCTACACTGTAGTGCCTGGATGGCTCTGTGGTGGAGTTTATTGATTTAGACTCTCCATACATGTTAACAAATAACATTGCTCAAAAGCTTGAAGATCAAAAAGATGGAGAATTGGTAACTAAAAAAGAAAAATGTGAACCACTTAATGATTCTGTTACAGCCTCGTTCAATGGTTGGAGATGCTGCATGGTGAAACGCATACATGCCTTGCCAACAAAGCCAGTCCAGGAGTCCCTGCAGCCTTACGGCTTGTCCCTCCCCCATAGACCACAGACCCCATGCATTTGTACCGCAGTTCCTGTCACAGAAGCCAGGCTGAAAATCAGCTCAGCAGCTTAAAAGAATAAATGTTTGGGGAAAGTCACAGGGAGGGAAGCATATCTGAACTCCAAGAACCCCAGAGAGCTTATGACAATTTTCAATGATCCTAGTAGAGGTGTAGGAACACTTGTAAATAAGTGTGGTAACAAAAAGTACCATGCATAGGTCTACTGGCTGCCAGAGTGTCCAAAAGGTTTCTCAGCCCTTTCTTAGAACAGCCTCAATGCTCTGCCAGATGAGAACCTGCTGGCACAAGGTCTTGTCATCCTAGTTTCTTTTAGGTCAATTTTTGACTTTATATTTTCACTAGTGTTCAGATCTCTTGCCTTCCCTGTGAGCTGGAGCCAATATTAACAGGGATTTTTTTTTGTTGTTTTTCTTCACTTTGGTAAACTACTATTTTAATCATCCTTTCATCCAATAACTGCAGATATTTGTCTTACTTCTCATCTTTATCTGCTTCCAAATTGCCATAATCACCACATACATCTCTGTTCTCTGAACAGAGATAGCTGAAAGCAAAATAATCATGTCACAAGCTGGCTAACTTCAGAGAAATCACAGGTATCGGATATATATATATCTAAAGTTGCAACATCACTCCACTTTTACTACAGAGAAATACAATTATAGCTACCATTGCCTTTCAACGCTTTGTGATCCTTTTCCAGTTGCCTCAAGGATTAATGGCACTGAGTTCCCAAAACATCTGAGTTTCTCTCTTTGAAGAGCTATGCAAATTGCTATTTGTATGCAAACTGAAACATTAGTTTTTACTCTCCTAATTTTAATTGGTATGCCATCATGTAGATGGTTGCTAATAGTAACTTGATTTCTAGATTAAGGTCAACAGACCCAAACAGCACAGTGCTATTTGTTTCATCTAAAAAGATCAAAACCATAGAACAATGATAAAAAGCGCAGAGTTCAAATCAAAGGACAGACTGGTTCCTCATTTTCCTAAGGGTCTATAACCTCAGCTAAACATTAATCTATAACAGGAGTTGGATTAATTTTGTCTGCTTGGTCAGACAATTTCTGAACAGCTGGCAAACAGAAATGATTTGCCATTTATATACAGATACTATGGACAGATCCTGGGACCTTGCTGAAAGATAGGCTTCCAAGTGGCATTGTCAAAACCAATGGAACTGGTTTTAGTCCCGAGAAACAAATACTGGATTTTTTTTTCTGGAATCAGTCAGTATTTCAAGTAGGTATTTTTCAGGGGACTTAAGAGTTACTTTTTCACTTTTGTCCCTCCCAGCAGTAATCATTCCCATGAAAATATCTCTATAGCCACAAATTTCCTTCCAAAATGTGTAAATAAAATTGGTAGGAGATGTCTATGAAGAAAATATCCTTATGGACTCTAAAAAGCAAATTGTTGGAAAGAAATTATCTGAGTATAAACTTGAAGATTTAATAAATTAAATATGTAGACTGTAAGCATTTTTTCAGATGTAAAATTATGCATTGACTTTAATGAGCATGATACAATTTACACCACTAACAAGGGCAAAATGTTGTTTTATGCCTCATTGTCTGATCTGATCAGAGAAGTTGAGACAACTAGAACATTGGTTCAAAAAGGTTTGTTTCAGAAAGTCTCTAGCTTCAATATCTTTATTTCTAAATGCCCATAAAAAGGGAAATAATAGAAGTGAAGCATTCTTGTTTCCACCTAATTGTATCTCTGTACCACAAGAGTCTCTCCTAAAGAAAAATTACAGTACAAAACACAACTCGATATGCTTCTGCAGGTCCTCAATTAACACAAAACTATACCTCCCTTCATCTCAGAGAAACTATTCAAGTTAAAAAGGGCACACAGTAAAGAGCCTCTATTGTTCCGCCAGACAGGGCATGTAACAACATACTCACACCACACACACAAAATGTACTTAAATTCAGGAGAAGAGAATTCCCGAACAGAATGTAATTAATGTTACATGCCAAACCAATTAGTGAAGTGTCATTGGAGGCACAGCCGTTGCATCTACAGCTCCAAACTTCTGGGCCAAGATCCGGAAATTATACCACTTGAAAGCCCTTAACAGGAAATAATGAGCATTTTTATGGCACCAGAGCCATAATTCATATCAGCCATTTAACGTGTGAACGTAATTAAGCAGTCAATATACTTTGGTGTAATGGCTGGTTTCTAAGCTCTCCTCTCCCACTCTAAGCATTACAAAAAGGAGTTGAAGAAATCAAAGGGATTTAAGCAACCTAGGAAGCTCCTAGACACTTGGATACTAGGGAGACCATCAGTCAAGCATCCAGGAGTGTGTTGTGAGAAGGCTGATACTAGGCAAAGCTGATTATCATCTCGTGGAAAAGAATAGAGTTGAAATTGCGTTACAAAATACAGCAAAAAGAGGATAATTTTCAAAGGCAAAAAAATAAGGGGTGAAAAAGTAGTTTGGAGGGTTTCCTTGACAGGAATTAAAATAATTACCATTTTTTTGTTTGTGCGGAAGGCATTAGACTTACACAGTGTCTACAGTACACCTATAATTGTATTTTGAAGACCATTTCTATCCACATGGCTTTGCAATACAAGCCATGGGGGAGACACTGGATGAAATTAAAAGAAAGTAAATTTTATATCTATAAAGGGGAATAGATTTTATGCACCATATAATTACCATAACTGCCTCAGCCCTATAACATATTACTAAAGAAATAGCTTGGTAAGATTAAATAAATTACAAAGGTCACCACGCCTCATATTTATAGTACAAACTAATAACTAGCTGAAATAAGAAGGAAATTATTCTTCCTCTGTTCCTTTGTACACAAACTAAAAATAATATATAGGATTGTGCATGGCTGAGCATGGGATGCTACTTATCACATCTGAAGCACATAAAATATATAGACTACTTAGTGTAAGAGGAAAGACCAGAGAAAATTATCCATGCAACATATATTGAGTAGAAATCCCTGCATTACTAAACTGGAATACAGAATCCATCTCTAACGTAGGGAGCCTTTAGTGCCTGGGCAGTGCCCAGGCTACGCTCATTCCCCTGGAGTTGTAATGACTGAGCCATTCAAGTGTTATTTCAATAGCAGGTCTGCTTGGAAAGAAAACCACAGAGGATCGAATACTATTTACATAGTCATACCATAAAACATGGTGGTATTAACATTTTCTTCATGCTTCTAGCTTGTGCAGTTTACCTTAATGGTTCTAGCTATACTGTTTTCCAGAGCGCAGGCCTAAAAGCAGATTTGTTGTACTCTGTGACCCACAGACTGTTTCTATAGGGTCACAGAATGGATTCTGTAGCTCTGTTTATAGGCTTGAAGGTGCTAACATAGAGTATTCAGATGAAGGAATCTGCTTGCCTAGATTATCCAGTGTCAATCATAACGCATATCAGTATTTGTACTAAAGAAACTACCCGGATGTAGCTGTACCTTTGCCTTTCCCGGTCATATTGAAGGTATAGCAAGGCCTATATGTACTACACTGAGGCACCACAAAGCTCAGTGGTTTTCCCTAAACGTGCTTCAGAGCTGACTCTAGCAAGGTTGTACTTGATTTGCACTTTAAAATACAGGATAGATATATGTTATGTGCAGAGTGCTTTTCCATTTCGGCAAGGAAAATTAGGTTTTACTATTAAAAAAACAACTGCGTGTGCAGCCACCTCAGCGTGGCACGCTTGCCATAGTGTGCGTGGACATGAAAACTGACTGATCCTATGAAACATGTTACTGTAGGTATAAAGACACCGAAAGAAAACAGTCAGCAGCCAACAGCCAGGTGCTCACATCTCAGGTATTTCCCCTGAGCTAAAATTAAGACTGCGACTATAATGAAGTCCACCACAGTGAAAATGGAGCTAAAGGGAGGCTGCGTTCAATTACACTGAGTTTGGCCTCTCTACGTCTTTCCATGATTGCCCTAACAGAAAACGTGCCAGATCCTCAGCACTGCACTCACTGTTCTCACTGCACTCCCGTAACACAGAAGCTCCCATAGCCTTCCATCTTCCAACACATACAAATTAATTACAACAAATTACTAATGTTTCCTCTGTTTTCTGAACAGACTGAAAAGCAAGGGAACCATCAGCCAGCTGGAAAAACACCAACGAAAAGAAACAATGAAAAAGTGTAATAATTCATTCTCATGTCAAAGACTGCGAAGAGGAGAGAAAATTTGATAAATTAATCCGTTCTAATAACGAGAAATGGTAATAAGAATAGAGACTCATTCAATTAATCCACTCTGAATATAATCCTATAAAAATGATATGGACCTCCCTGGATACCATATTGCAAGATATGACAATTCTTTTTTTCTTAGCCAGCAGTTCCCGATTACAGAGAAGTAATTAACCAAAACTGTCTAATAAAGTGGTATTTGAGAGACAATCAAAACATAACATAGTAAAGACCGATCTAAAAATGTAACAGATTAGTTTATAGGACCTTCTTAAGAGCCAGGTCCTGGGTAGGGTAAGCAAACTAGCTCACAGCATGACTCAGATTCTGACTAAGACAAGATTTTTTTTTTACATCCACTGAAAATATTCTGGTTTAAAAAAAAAAAAAAAGAGTATTCAGATTAGCTGGTTCCCCTATATAAAAAAAAAATCAAAAAATATGTAGGAAATATATTAGAGAAACTGGTTTTCGTGTTCATTATATATGACCCAAGGCCAATGACTAAGAGTCATAAGACTTCCACAAACTTTTACTATCAGTTAGTTTCCCACTGAGCAGTGTGTTAAGAATAAAATGTCTGCATCAATTAAAAATTGTAAAATGCAATGGTCTAACTGGTTAGCTACACCAGAAGTCTTCAAGATCTGGCCACATACTAACAAGTTCTACTACCCCTGCACCAGTTGTTCCTGCACTCCATGCCCACAGTTCACCTGTCCTATACCCACAGCAAGTCACTTGAAATAAACAAGAAAAAAAAAAAAAGCACCTTATTCTCTGTTCCTTAATGCATAGATACAGCATAACACATATCTACAGATTCACCGTACCAAATTTCCTGCCAGTTAAAAAGAAAAACCAGGTTGTATAGGATCCTGATACATCCTCCTCAACACCAAATCAAATCCATCAGCCCATTAGAATACAAAACTGTTAAATTCTGCCTTTTTTCTCCTGCCCGTTACATTAGTTCAGTATACTTTACACTGTATCACAGTTTACATTCTGATTAATTATTACTTGGTAATTTTTTGCTTGATGTGTAATGATACATAATAAGCACAATCTTTTGGAATCCTCTTTATCTGCATAGTTTCCACCATGCAATTGTTACTAATGAGGGCTGACATCTAGTCTGCATTTCCTTTTTTTGATGATTCACATATTGAAATAGACAGTAGACCTGTGTTGTACCTACTCAAGTTCCTCCAGACATGCTTCTGTTACTTCATATAATGGATACAACAGAAGTTACAATTCTCATTAAAACCTCAGACATCTTAACTGCTTCTGTCTGCACCTATTCTACAGCCAGTTCTCCCTAGTCACGTGTTCCATAGCACCTCCTGAGTGCTAATTTGTCCTTTGAAAAAAGTCACCAAACCTGATGCACTCACTAATGCATATAATGATAAATATCGGGAAGATAATCTTTTATATCATGACAACCTGCTACATATCAATAAAGACACAGGCTGTGCAGAGAATGGATTGAGAGCAGCCCTGAGGAGAAGGACTTGGGGGTGTTGGTGGACAAAAAAGTTAAACATGAGCCAGCAGTGTGTGCTAGTAGCCCAGAAAGCCAACCATGTCCTGGGCTGCATCAGAAGTATGACCAGCAGGTCAGGAGAGATGACTCTCCACCTCTACTCCACTCTTGTGTGTCAAAAGACATGGAGCTGTTAGAGTAAGTCCAGAGAATAGAATAGAATAGAATCATTAAGGTTGGAAGAGACCTCAAGGATCATCCAGTTCAACCGACCCCCCCCACACACTATTACCCACTAAACCATGTCCTTCAGTACTGCGTCTAACCTTTCCTTAAATACCCACAGGGACGGTGACTCCACCACCTCCCTGGGCAACCTGTTCCAATGCCCGATCATCCTTTCAGAGAAGACATTTCTCCTAATCTCCAACCTGAACCTCCCCTGGCACAACTTGCAGCCGTTCCCCCTTGTCCTGTCACTAGTTATCTGCGAGAAGAGGCCAACCCCCCGGCTCACCACAACTCCCTTTCAGGTAGTTGTAGAGGGCAGCAAGGTCTCCCCCGAGCTTCTCCAGACTAAACAAGCCCAGTTCCTTCAGCCACTCCTCATAAGACCTGTGCTCCAGCCCCTTCACCAGTTTCATTGCCTTTCTCTGGACACACTCCAGAGGAGGAATATGAAGATACTCAGAGGGCTGGAACACAACTCCCTATGAAGACTGGCTGAGAAACTTGAGCTTGCTGAGCATGGAGAAGAGAAGGCTCTGGGGAGACCTTACAGCAGCCTTCCAGTACCTGAAGGGGGCCCACAGGAAAGCTGGAGAGGGGCTGTTTACAAAGGCAGGGAGTGACAGGACAAGGGGTAATGGCCTCATGCTGAAGGAGGGTAGATGTAGATTCAATATTAGGAAGAAACTCTTTACTGTGAGGGTGATGAGGCACTGGAACTGGTTGCCCAGAGAAGCTGTGGCTGCCCCCTCCCTGGCAGTGTTCAAGGCCAGATTGGGTGGGGCTTTGGGCAACCTGGTGTAGTGGAGGGTGTCCCTGCCCATGGCGGGGGGGTTGGAACTAGATGATCTTTAAGGTCCTTTCCAACCCAAACCATTCTAGTATTCTATGAAATTGCCATTACATAATTTAATATATATTTATCCAGTGCTAAGTTTAATATGCACATTTATGTTACAAAGGCATGTCTTTTTCTTTCAGTACTGGTAAAAAAATATTTTTGTTGTTTCAGAGGCACTGAAAGAAAAATTGTATTTTGGTGATAGTTTTGGGTTTCCTAAAACCACATTTTTTTCTGATTTCAGGATTTTTCACAGCATAGAGATTGCCCTGTGGAACATGGTTAACCACCTGCTTTCAACACCAACTGACATTGCTACATTTATTATCTTAGATCTTTCAGTAGCATTTGACATCAGTTGACATTGCTCATTGTGGGATTCTCCTGGAGCATCTGGAAACTTGTGTTGGCCTAAAAATCATTACTCTACGCTGCCCAAAGCAGTCAGTTCTAATCTTTTTAATTTGTATGTCTTCAGTTTAGTGGGCTTTGCTACTAGGCTCTTTTTCAGTCCCCAGGCTTCTGAAGTCTGCATACTGCTCTTGGCCATAGTGTTTAAGTAGCAGGGCATTTGCTACAGTGGTTAATTGAACAGCAGCATTCTGAAAGCGTTCACTAAAGAATGATAAAAAAATAAAGTTTTAAAATTATAGCACAATTCACATTCTGAAGCATATGAAGTCACGGATGGCCATTCTTGGACAGGACCGTAGAGAATTTCTTGGTAGTGAGTCATTCAGTGAATATAATAGGCTTTTTTTATTATTATTTTCTATCTATTCAGAGTTTAATGATTTTTAATTCATTGTACTTATATAACAACTATCAAATTAATGTTGTTTAGAAAAGGAACTGAACTATGTTCAGTAACTCTGTGTAATTTGTCCATACATTTGAGAATAGTGAATTACTGATATTTTAAAAAAATAACTAAGGATTTTTTTGCGAAGAACAGAAAATGGTAAATATCAGAGACTATTCTTTGCATGTACATAATTTATGCAGATACAATCACTATTATTATTATGAACTAGTGCTTACCAAACACTCCTGGCAACAAAGCCACTGCTTCTTTAAATAGTTTGGTAGACATTAATTTGGCCAAACCCACTTGCTTTAATTCCTTTTTGTCATTGTCACTACATTCTGCTTTGGAGATTTAAGCTTTGTGAACTTTGAACTGGGTTTCTGATAATATCTTTCAATACTATTACAGTCACAAGATGTTGCTGCAGGAATGGATGAGAATTCAGATAGGTAGCTTTTCATAATACGTATCTATTTAATGGACACATTGCTTGAGAGCTACGTTACCAGTGGAGAAGGAGACAGAAAGAACAGGGTATTGGAATGGGATGAAAGGAACAGAGGTAAATAGATTTTCAGGCAGAAAGGCTGGAAGACATATTAGGATGTTATGTGACAAAATGTCTTGAACAAACTGAACTAGCACTGCAGAGAAGAGAATCACTGTTGCCAGTGTGACATCAGGATGGTTTTAGAATCCAGACCTATATTATCATGGAATCACAGAATGGTTTGGGTTGGAAGGGATTTTAAAGATCATCTCATTCCAACCCCCCTGCTGTGGGCAGGGACACCCTCCACTACACCAGGCCACTCAAAGCCCCATCCAACGTGGCCTTGAACACTTGATACCAGGAATGGGGTATCCTCAACTTCTCTGCATCTCCCAGTTCCTTTTTCTAGACAGTTAAAGTCTTCTTTCCATTCCCAGCTGATATCAGTCTGATGCAGTTTGAAAATTCAGAATTTTAAGACACATAACTATTTTGTGCATGTGGTAGAAATATTGATATCTCTAGAAGCTTAAAGGTCTTGAACCAAAAATATCAAGCTAGTGATCTATAAAAGCCATGGTTCTGATTTGATGTAAAAATGCCTGAACACAGGATATGGGAGCACTGAACCATCCCAATTTCAGAAATACAACTTTTTAATACACTGCTTTGCTGGAAAATTACTGTCTACCTCTAGTACGCTGTTCTTTATTTTTTTCACTGATGTGAAAATGGAAAAACTATGACAGGTATGAATAAGTTCCAACTCCTAGTCTCTGGACGTATAATATCTATAGATCACTTTATTCAGGTTCTTTTCATTAAAAAAAAACCTGATCAATCAGGCTTAAAAATAGCAGCCCTTGGAGATTATTCTCTGTCGGGCACCTTCATTACAACGCCAAGAAATGCTGCTGAACTGTATCAACTCTGCCCATACAAAGCTCTGGTTTTGCTCTTGATTGCATAACAGATTGATTATTATAATTCTCTGCTTGCTGTTCTTCCTGCCTTTTCTGCTGAACAGAGACTGGGTAATTCCAAATGCTACAGCAAAAAATGCTGACCTGCAAAAAGCATCCCAGTGTATTAGGCTTCCTCTTAATACCTTGTACTGGCTTCTAGCCAAGGGTCTGATTAGTGTCGTACAACACCATCATCCACCACAAAAACAACTATGGCTCTCAATTTGGTAGCCAATTAAACAGGTTTTTTTAACGTTTCCTGCCAAGTCAAGAGATCTGATGATGTAATTCACCACTCCTGATTATTCTGTAATTTCAGCTGATTGTTGATTATTCTATTTATGAAATTAGGTACTGCAAGGGCTTTTTACTGTTATATTATCTACCTTTGCAACTCAGCTCCTTCAGACATCAGGAAGATGGATGCAACAAGCAACTTTAAGGCTAAGTTTAATTCATTCTGCTTGAAACAGTTTTTAATTAGATATCATTTGAGATTTTTTTTTCTTAATTGCTTCTTGGTGCTTCTGGTCACCAAACTCTGTAACATGCCCAACTATGATAACGAGAAGTATGCCTTAGAAGTTAAAATGCTAAAATACTAAGCGCGAAATCCAGCCTTAATATTATTCTTAGAGTCAGAAGATTTCTATCATTTGCCTTTTCCAAATTATTTTAATAAAGGTTCTAGAAACTCAGTGGGGAAAAAATAGCATGACCTCTCTAAATGCAGAGATAGTCTTTTTACAGTGATTTGGCGGGGTGGGGAGAGAAGACCCTACAGTGGTATTCAGATGGCAGAGTAAAATCTTTTACTTTGTGCAGAAGCTGAAGTCAAAAGACAGAATCAGTGGAGACTAAACTAATCATGAAAATAAAAGTACAAAAACAGCCTCCCCCACTGCCCTAAAATAAAAAGTTGTAAAGAAGTCCTTTCTGCCTATTTCTCTAAACTTCCTGCATTCCAGAAACACAGCTCAAAGTTCCCTCTTGTTTAGGACCATCTCTATACAACTTCTGTACAATTTTTTCTTGCAATTAGGTTTGTGGAAATTGCAGTACCATACAATGAAGTTAGAGGACAAGAAATTTGGGGTGTTTTTTTAATAACTACTAAGCCAAACTTTTCATTTTTGGTACTGAGCCTACTGACAAAATCTAGTTTTGATCACAAGCACATTGCCTTCACTAGCAATGTTAGGTAACTGAAACCAGAGATTCCATAACAGAAGTAAAACCAAAGTATTTCATGGATACTGTCATTAAGACTTCATTCTAGTAGCTCATTAGAATCACAGAAGCTAAAGAAAAGTGCAGAGAGGTAATGCAGTGATAGACTGTCTTTGCTTTCAGCAATCTCTTATACAAAAGAAGCTGGTCCTTCTCAGGAGATGTGAATCTCAATAATAAACAGGTAATAAAAGCAACAGTTTCATCCAAACAACCAGAAAAAAAAAATCTTACTTTACGCAAGAAGCAGGTGTCATCAGTACAATCCTACTGGTAAAACACTCAGAGACTGTTTTAATGAGCTTCTCACACTGCTGTCAAAGGCACCCAGAGCTCTCTATTATAAAATATTAACTCTCTATCATACTCCAGTTCATGTGCTCATACACTATTTTGGTGCAGATGTTCTGAAAGCAATGAGAGAATAATATATTTGCACAGAAATTATCCAGAACAGGAAGAAGGACTACCACATTAAGTAGGTCTTCACCATCTCTGAGTTCTACGACTCTGATATAAAATCTTTCCTACAGTGCTGCTTATCCCTGCTCACACCATTAGGTATAGGAATAAACAGATAGTGAAAACTGGAGAATGGAAAGAAGTACTGTTGTAGTTAGTCACTTACAGAAAAGGGGAAAACAGTGCTTTCCTGGAAATGATTTGTTTCAGCCATATTACTATATCCTTTAGTGTGATGCTTACATACAAATCTTGTGAGGACGCTGTGTCCTGACACCAACTGGAATATAATCAGGAGCGTGAAAGTCACACATACCACAATGATGGGGCATATGGTCACCCTGTAAACTCTCGTATTTCAGATACAAATTTCCTGTCTCCAGGAATGATTGGAAAGGTATAATCAAAACATCAAGGGTTAAATGCTTTGGCCAAGAAAAGACAAAATTTTGTGTCAGAAAATAGATTAGAGGGGAAAAAATTTCATTTTAAAGTAAAGACACTGAGAAAGGCAAATCAATTTTCCTTTGTCCAACAGGCACCACACACACAAAAGGAGTACTTGGTCTGTAACAATTCTCATTCAATATCAGAAAAGAAGTTGTTTTAATAAGTGCAGAGAATGTATTTTCACTGGGAACGTATATAAGGTTATCTTCCTATTGACCTGAATGGCATTATATCAGACCTTTAGTTGACATTGCCATCCTCTGGTTCATTCCCAAAAGTCTCCTGTATCAGTGGGTAAATCACTTAGTCCTCTAAGTCAGTCATCCCAGTTTCCTTGACAGTCACATAAGATGATAACTGAAGCCTTGGGATGCTATCAGTTAGTAAAAATACAGGACAAATGCAGAGTTACTTTAACTAATCAAGAATAAATTGCCATATTTGTGTAAAAACTAGTATAGATATTTCTAATTAAACCTGTCATCAGAAGAAGCAGCTGCTAATTATGGTAGCAACAGCAGTTTAATTGACATGGGAGCTTTATTTCTTTGTTTGATTTCATAGTACTGACAAATAGCAAATTGAAAAAAATGAAAGAACCAGCATCATGCATTTGGTTGGAATTGATTAACATTTAGATATGATCAATCCAAGACATGAAGCATCATTAATCCAGGTAGTGACCCCTAGTTATGTTGCTCAATTGCTCACAGACCCACAAACCTTGTAGCTGAATTAATAGCATTAATTTTATCCTTTCCAACACTGGCTATGACTGTACATTATTGACAGTAGCATAAGTAAAACCAGTGACAAACATCTTGACACAATGCAAAAACATTTATGATCACTTTATATGGCACAGTAAGCCAATGCTTTGGTCTTCTGCAGATCACCTGCATAAGTCTCCCTCATTTGAGAAATCAACTGTCAAGTAACAATTGCAGTTAAGACATTTTCACACTTGAACTCAATTATATAGTTAGTTTTTTGAAAAATTTAAAAGCAGAGTCCTACATTTCTTTCCACTGTTCTCAAAGCAAATAATCCATTAATCTTTTACCATATGGCTTACTAAAGATGGATTACTCACAATCTTTCCCGTGAAAGTCATGATATTTGGAAATTCACAGCTGAAGCATTTTGTTTACTCTGAAGGGAGTATCCTCAAACACACTAGTATTTCAAGAAGGCACTACTTTTGATCATATAATACTGAGGCACAGTATTAGTCACATTTTTCTACAAATTTCCAGTTGCAGACAGCTAGGTCATTACAGAAAACTTCAGCAAAACACAACCACGGCAGTAAGAATATACAAACCTTGCCAGTCTGTCCCTGCTGGATAATCCTAAGAGCTCTCTCCATTAAACTATTTACACTTCCTAACATGATACTGAGAAAGTATTGAAGCATTTAAAAGGCAGACTGATCAGTCACTGATAAAAATGTAAGGAAGATAGGTCTTTTAAAGAAGCTAAGAGGAGACCAAAACCAAGTATCTAAAAGACTTTGGTATCCTGGCCTCACCAAAACACTTACAGCTTTGCCACTGAATTCAAGACAAGCCAGAAACTAAGAGGCGTATGTTCACAGTAATATTAAGGTTGTTCTTTAAAAGCCTTATCTAGACACAGATACAGACAACCTTGGTCAGTCCTTTTGCTGCATGAGCATATTCCTACAGTTCCAACATTTCTATTGCAGCACTGGGCCATTTCGAGTTCAACTTAAGCTGTCGGAAGAGTCTGCAGCGAAAAAAACCTACTCCATGAAGAGGCACTAGTAGAAAATTTGGGAGGACAGAAATTTCATTCTCTCATTTACCAGAAGGTTTCTGTCTGCTTGGGTAATAAATTCATTTGGGCCCAGATCCCTCATGGGCCAGTACTGCTACAGAAAGTTGTTAAGGAACTTATTCTAGGTCTGGATTCTCTATAACTAAAAGGCAGATAAAGAGACTTTCATACTTCACCCAGATATCAGAAGAATGATGACAATGTATTTGGTCACTCTGGTGACAGTCACATAAGTGCAACTAGCTTGTGGGAGTACTAAGATATGTTATTGGAAGAGCTGGCTGAAAGCCTTTTAATCTTGATGAAAAAAAAAGTAGTAAATAAATCCTTCTCTCTGCGTAACTCATTTTCCTTTCTAGTAAAAATTGCCAGGCCCTAAAAGCATGAAATCTGGGAAGTTCTTTCTGACAATGTCTGTCACTCTTAATAGTTTGGGAAATAAAAAGAAGGTTTAATCAGGTCATCTTCAAATGTCTTGAAATTATATCCCAGCTCCACTGAAGCCAATCACCCTAAGAACATTAAGATACTTCAGAATCCCAAATTAATTTGATGCAACTGCCACTCAGCTCCCGCCCTAGTACTTTCCATTTGCTAAGCACAACAAATTAATGATAATTAAGATAGGGCAGAGTTAAGGAACAATACATAATGTGCTTTTACAGAAATTATTTTATTGCCTATAGCATCACTAGACTTGGACTTCTGAGTAGAAACAAAAAGTCACACCTTATACTTACAGCAAACACAAGATGTGCTGTACAACATGTATGTGATTCCTGCTTTGTAAAGCCAGTATTGTGATTTCATTTAACCTTAGAAACGACCGTTGCTGCTATTAAACTTGCACTCTTTTACAGTCTGTAGAAAAGATATTATTTTACAGCTACTTGGTACTTTCCTTTTTACCCCTCAGTAGTCAAAAATCTTATACAGCTCATCTTTGGGATACAAGCAACTCCCCCAAAGTATCTGTCATTAAGGGCTACAAAGCATGAACAATTGGATGCAGATTGCCTTGTCTATCCGTGAGCTTACACATCCCCATTACCATGGTGCCTGAACACTTCACTTTCTTAAATGCACTTATTCTCATAAAACAAGAGAAGAGTTACCATCAGCATTTTCTAGGACGAGAACAGAAGCACAGAAAGTCTATGGGACTTTCTGAAGTCAGTGACAGAGGCTAGCACTCAGACTAGTGGATTCACCTCTCCGTTGTTTTATTTTGCCCCAAGCAAAGTATTCAGATAGAAACAGTCTATATATAAAGTTCTCTGACACATTAATCTGTGTGTATGCATGTGCAATGCAGAGAGCCTGGCAAAATTGTGCCCTGACCTAGTTAGGGGCTCCAGATGCTTCTGTAGGCTAAATAATTTGGATAGCAATTATGTTAATTTAGAATAAAGTTACTGAAGCCAATCAAGTTATTCCAGCGCTACATCAATCCGAGATGAGAACTGAGCACAGAGTGACACATCCACTAATGTTTTTGGACCTTTTTAGAGTGTTCATAGCCCACATGATGCATTCAATTGCCTCCTTAAATCTAAAGTGTGTCCAGAGTAACAGGAAAGTGCTGTCCAAGCAGAAAGCCTCTCTTGTTCAATAAACTCTGTCCTCTGAAGTACTAGTATTACCAGAGGAGAAAAGCTTCTTTAAGCTTTCTTTTGTTATCTCAAATGTTCTAGAACTGTGCAAAATTGTTTAGAGGTTACAGCAGCATTTCTGCTTTTACAGCTCATTTAACTATGCAATTAGACATTACAATAGATATGGAAGATTTAAAATTAGATATGCTTATCTTCAGTTCATGGGTCAGTACTTTTAACTTTAAAACAAATTAACATTTTGCTTTTCATCCCCCTCCCCTCTCTACCACAAAATGAGAGTGTTTATCTTAACTCAGCAATTCTCATGACTTCCATCAGATGGTAGGAGCACAGGGATAAGTTTTCTGGATTTAAAATGAAAGTATTGCTGCAAAGCAATTGCAAGATAGCCAGACCAATAATGCATTTTGTAAATGTGGAGGGAAATGTGTACAAATACAAAATTTCCATGATAGGAAGGTGAACAGCCTGTCCAATGACTGGTGATTCAATGCTGTAAATTACATCACCATGAACAGATATACAATATTATATTTCTATTTAAAATGGAAAAACTCAGTGTCAGCACAGTGGGGGACAAAGTAGCAGAGGAATATTGCATCTTTAATAGGATTTTGAATTCAAATATGCTGAGCAAAACCACTTTAAATCATATCTGAATAATAAACAGATAACATTTTCATTTAAAAAACAAACCAGCTGCTGGATCAACACATAGCTATAAAATCCATTCTTTTATAAAGAGGATAAGAAAATATACTTTGGAAATAGGAATGATAAGTGAAATCTCAGCCACATGGCCTTCTTCAGGCTATGGAAGGAAAAATATAACAAGGTTAACTTTGTTCTTTTTTGTCTGCAGCCCAAAGAAAGTCTCAAAGCCACAATGTCGCTTCTCATCACAGTTTCTATTTCTAGCACAGAAAAGGGACGTTTGGGAGGTGGAAAGGTTTAAGCATTATTTTATTTTCATTTTCTTTTACTCTGAGAATAGCATTACTTATATTTAACATTCTACATAACCTTGCAGTATTTTATGTGAGAAATTATGCATATTAGTAAATGAAACCAGTGTCACAGGCTAGAGAAAAACCACATTTCTGGGAGATTAAGAAGCTGGTGAATCCAGAAAGAGTACTTCCAGTGACCAATTCCAAGTCTGACTGAAACAGAATGGAACAGATCTTTCATTCACTTGAGGCTTTGTCTAGGACACATCAAAATCCATAGAAATTGACTTTTTTTTTTTATTTCGATGGGTGTAAGATCAGTTATCTCTTATTCTCAACACTTTCCAACTATGTGTATGTCAATAATGAAGCCTCTATCCTTATTCATATTGAGGCGCCATTAGAAAAATATCATCTTTTCTACAGAGAAAAGAAAAACCAACCCCCTCCAGCATCCCTGGTTGTAAAACACAGAAAGTGTAGTTTTAGGAGCCAGAACATTTGTGGAAAGAATTAGGCACAAATTTTCAAACAGCAATGTGCTTTGGCTGTCCTGCTAAAGACAGTGAGGGCTGAATTCTGACCCTCACCAAGCACTCCTTTGGTATCACTTGCAGTGCTGAGTGTCCAGTATGACTGGAATGACCCTTATCAAACTCATAACCTGGCACTTTTGTTGGAAGTGTTGCAATAGCTCATGGCTTCTCTCTCAGAGCTGTAGGACAAAATACAGATGAGATATGCAAACTGCTTTTTGTCAGACAGGGATCCACCAAATAAAGTGGAAAATCCCCCCTCAGGGATGGTGACCCACAACACCAACAGGAAGAAAAAAAAAAAATAGTCAACCACCAATTCATGAAATGAAATGGGCATCTCAGCTCCTGAAACAACCCCCTCAATGTCACTATTGGGGTTAGACAGCAGTACATGAACCTACACAAAGGATTTTATTGCAGGATCAGGATTTTAACTTTTTTTTTTTTAAATCTCAGGAAAATCACTGACAGATCTTCAGATATTGCCCCAGTCCACTAGGCTTTATTCTCAGAAATTTAAGTTATTTCCACAACCGTGCTTAATTCCTGGATTAATTTTATTTGTCATTATTTGATCACAAGTAGTAGAAATTGTTTTCCCTTAATCAGATTTTATTTGAGCTATGGCCAGCAGAGTGATACAAACAAAAAAAAAAGAAAAAAAGAGAAATGCAGAGAAAACTCAGATTTTCTTTCATCAGTTCCCTTTCTAAGAAAAATCCCCATGATTTTTTGAAATTATTTTTAATTAAATATTCCAAATCTGTACCCATTTGGCTATAACGTCATACCATA
Organism: Psophia crepitans; assembly: GCA_013399095.1. Lineage (NCBI taxonomy): Eukaryota > Metazoa > Chordata > Aves > Gruiformes > Psophiidae > Psophia > Psophia crepitans. The sequence goes on from VWZZ01006795.1 coordinate 339,541, forward strand.
GCCTGGTAAATATGTTTGGAAGAAAAACTTAGTGAATGTGTTGAAGGTAAACACATTTTCACAAGCACATTAAACTTTGTCCCACAGGGTTGCAGAGGCACTGAACACCGAGAGCATTTTCATTTAAAGGACAAGTAAAGCTTTTGGTGTTCTTGCTATCAGTGCTCACCTAGTTTAGCTAAGTTATTGAATTAAAATTTAATGAAGGACCAAGCTTGAAATTCTGCCCCACTGCACAAAGCTTATAAATACCCTACAACGATACTGCATCGTCATGATAAATTATACATGTAATGGTGCTGAAAGTTATGTAAATTCAAAAAAACTTTAATAAAGTTGTACTCTAACTGACATTGATTGTGTACAGTTGCAGACACAACTTTATCAACTCATTCTGAGCTGCAATAAAAGAGAAATATGTATTCTCTCCTCTTGTTTATTCCCTGGAAGAATAAACTGAAAATCACCAAATTATCCTCCCTTCACAACTGTCTGAATATTAATTGCAAGCTTGAAGGGCAACAAAACACATACAGCATCGCCAGGACTAGTAATTAATCTGAAAGTTTCAGACTCTGACATATTGTGTACACAGTGTTGAACTGATAACCCAGAGAATGTATTCCTCCTTTGCTGCTGATGGTCTATGATCATTCTTGTAGATACATTCAGAATTTAATTTTTTCAGACTACAGACAGAATAAAATGTAGACCTTTAGAAATTAACCCTAAGCAAAAAAAGTCACTATGAAAAGAAAAATTCTACACTGTATATAAGTAATTTTGGTGCTTAGGTATTAATAAGGAATAATCCTATCTAAAAACTGTGTTTCAACCTATTACAAAATAAAATTGTGGTTAAACCACCATGCCAGTCAGTCGTTCTCCAGTGGTTTCACTATTACCCTTTACAACTGATTCCAACATAAATGAAATCTGGCAACGCAGAGAGCTTGTAGAATGCTGACAAGCAAACTTTCCCACTTTGGAGAAAACTTTTGCACTTGTTATTGTTACATTTACTGCAGCATCTGCTGGTAAGGATCATTTTTCCTTACTCTGATTATTTGCACAAAGTTTAGTCCTTTACGAACACACTGTAAAGGACTAAAGGAGTCTGCTGACATTACTCTCTAAGGAAAGCATTTCCCAAAGGTCTAGTAAGAGGCAATGAAGACAGATACTAAGTATTCCAGTTTTCTCCAGTCTTTCTAATTTCTTTGGAGAAAAAAGTCCTGTACAACTGGAAACTCGTTTCCCTCGCAAAGCTCAAACTCCTGTGTGAATGATGCAGATACCTCAAAACTTGCAGGGAGTCTGCAACAATAGCACTCAGGCATCAGCTGCACTGTGCACGTTGTTGGACAGTAGATCATTTTACTCATTAGAAAAGATATAAAAAAGAAAGATGAAGACACAGCATGAATGTACAATCCAGCTCAGTAACTACTCATTTTGGTATGCCTCTAACAGGTACTAGACAACTTGGTTCTTGATTGACACCATTTCCTGAAGAACAGTTCCATTTTCAAAAACTGGGAAATATGCCATATAATGCAGTTGATGGCTACACGGACACTAAATTTGACTACTTCTGTATTTGTTTCACTTGCTCTACCCAGTCTGGCTAAATGCAAGACCCTTGTAGTCTGGAAGCAACAAACATATTAGTGGAACACTCTGAAAACATAAATACCTCTTATCCACGAGGTGCACCTTGCCTTTTCATCATCTTTCTAAAAACCAATGGCAAGCACACATATTCTTAATTATCAGTAGAAAATATTAGTTTTATCAGATCAGATCCCACCTGTAATTCCTGCAGTATATGACATAACACATTAAGCAGCGTAGTGGCTCAGTCCCAGCTGAGCACCATGCGACCACTTGCTCACCCTCAGGCCCCTCGGAAGGATGGGGAGGAGAATGAGAACAACAAAGGTGAAGCCTCCTCAAGCTGAGATAATGACCGTTTAATGGGACAGCAAAGGGAGAGGGAAACAACAGCAGCAGTAGTAGTAATAATGGGATGCATACAAAAATGATAACAGAGAGCGCAATTTACTGATCAAACAACCAACCCAACCAGCTCAGCCCACAGCCAGACCACCCCAGAGCAGCGCCTCTCTCTCGCCAGCCCCCTTTTATGAGGAGCATGACAGCACATGGTGTGGAATAGCCCCGGCCAGCTCAGCTCACCTGGCCTGGCTCCTTCTGAAAATTAACTCTATCCTAGCTAAAACCAGGACAGGGGGTCATTTGGGCACCTTGCATGCCACTGTACTGTGGTCATAGGTACACAGTGTGAGACTGCTGGCTAAAAAAAAATGTAGCATTCTGGGAGCATTACGCATTCAAAACCTAGATTTTTGAGTTCCAGGTTATCTGGGGTAGAATGAATTTTGGATTTGCAGTCTTAAGTCATCTAATACCACCAAAAATTCTTCAACATAAAAATCATTAAAACAAGGAAAAAATAGATAAAAGACATGACACAAAAGCATCATCAGATCATTTCATCAATCCAATCAGAGATCAGTGATAAGAAGATACAGAACTCAGACTTTGAAAGCATCACAGTTCACTTATATTCAGGCAGTGACTTAATTCATCTTATTATAAAGCCAGAGAAAAACAGACTGTGTTCAGAACATAACGTATCCTAGGAAAAGAAATACTCAGACACACATTTTTGGGGTAGACTCATTTGTCCTTCTAGACGGAAACAATAAAAGCAGCCGCACATCACAGAAGTTCTTACATAAATGACAGGAAAACTCTTATTGGCAACATTACACACAAATTCCACTTTCAGTAGGATATTCTTTAACGTGATGTGCCAAAGACTTTCTTTAGTAAAAACTTCTAAAGAGACCTCCTTTCTTGCTGGGTAATGGTATGAAGAAGCAATTATTCCCTTATTCTCCATGGCGGCCAGCTGGGAGTTGCAGGCTAACACCTGCAGTTGCCCTTTCTTTGCCCCCTCCCATGGGCAAATGAACTACACAAGCCACTAAATCGTTTCATCTTTATCTTTTAGCTTCTTAAGGAAAGCTAGTTTCACCTGACCCTCCCAGGACCTGGAGTTAGGGTGGAGCATTTCAGCATTCCAGGGCTGCTAAAGCAAAATTCAAAGGGCATTCCTCCCACCTCTTCAAACCTAGCCACCAGCAATTCAGTCACCTCTGGCCTGAGATGCTTTATAGAAAAGTACCAACAAATCAGTATGACACCTCAGTGCTATAACACCTCGGGTGATTGTTTCTAAGTTTTAAGATCAGAAGTGCAAAGAAGTTTTTGATAACCGAGTGTCAAAAATAATCGGAGTAAGAACTATGTTGTTTGTAGTCCTAAATGATAAATGCTTGTCCAAATAAATGCTCAGCACCTGATACAAATTCTCAGACGGCCAACAACATCTTAACCTCCACACCAAGTCAAATAAAGTTCTCTCCCTACAGTTATATGTATATTCATTCCTGGAGAGTCTGGGTATCAAACACGGTATTTTTGGTGAGCAGAAATATTCTCATTTCCTCTCCATAGCTGCAGACACTGTTTTTGTTTATAAACAAGTCTCTCTCTCCTGTACATGCATACTGAGGTGCATCCATTGTGACCATGAAAGCATCTTACAGAAGTGGAACTAAGAGTTTCAGATACTGTAAAGATGCAGATAGTTGAGCAGTGCCAAAACAAGGTGGAAAATGGGAGTTAAATAGTACAGTTCAGATCTCTAACACTATGGAGAGATAGCTCTCAGCACTTGTTTTGCAAGAGTAAGGTTTTCCCCCTGTCAGCTTTTGACTCTAGTTGTTCATTTTCTTCACTTTCTCACAAGCGGCTCAGAACAAAATATTTTATTTCACGGTGAATGGAACCTTTTGTGTCAAACTAAATGAAATGTTTCAGTCTTTCATTTCAGCAAGAAATATTCCATTCATTACTATTTGAATAATTCTCTCCCTTTCTATTCCCCTCCCCTTAATTTTATAGTCTGATTTGGCAAGGAAACATCTGACATGACTGCACAGGGCGTCAGACATTCCTCTCTCTTGTTGACTAATTTCTATCAAATTTGACAGGCAGAGTTCAAAGCTATTACATGAGTTTTGTGAGGACCAGTGTCTCTCAAGATGGTAGAGACCATATTAGCACTCTCACTGAAGAAAAGGCAGAGACAACCTAATATTTGACAGCCACTTCTGGGCTAGTCAACACATATTTACTATCTGGTCAATTTGCACATGTTGTGCTCTAGACCAGCCACAGCACATACACTGTCTCTCACCCAGTGAGTAAGCCAGAAAGCAGGTTGAGAATCAGGGGAACTGACAACAGTATGAGAATGGCCCTCTGGAACACAAAGGAGAGCTAGAAATATCTCAGTGCTGAGTTTGAGGTTCTTGCAGTGAATGGAGGGTGTCATAATAGACATAAGACATAAACCTATCATAAACCAGGCATCCGTTTCTCCTTTGCCTGTAGAACTACTTGTTTTAGATTGGCTGCCAAAACAAGATCATCTGTTTACACAACTTTGAAATTCCATCCATCTTGAACTTTGAAAAATGAACAGTTAGCAAATGAGAAATTAGGGGATTTTCACTTCACAATAATGTCTCTGGCTCCTACCTAATTTCTGCAGACACTACCAGTAAGATAGACAAGAATCCCTGTAGGGTTATTTTCTCTGCAGAAGCAGTGAAAATCATTTGCTGTCACAGAAGTCGCAGTCACAGTGCTCCTTCATACATACAAATGAGCTTCCACATCAGTCCAGTCCCCCTTCCCATGAAACCCTACTGCACTGATTAAGGCATTGGCCTGTATTCACTAGAATTTCCATCTCTTTGTTCTCCCTTAATAAAAAATTGAGACTGGCTGTGATTAAGGAGGCCACCAACTGTCAAGTGTGAAATACCTGCCTTGAGGGCACATGACCAAGGCCAAGTTCATAGCTCATGTAACGTATTCAATTTTCTTGGATCCAGCCTATCAGACGCGTCAGTTTACTAAAGGCAGTTGTCTGTGTCTGTCTCTGTATTCAAATTCTTCCCACACCAGGGAGGAATTACACGGGAATGTAGGCTCTCTTTTTCAAAAGTACTTTCAGACTATCCATAAACCAAGGTGTAATGAAGGTCCTTAGCTGATGTATACTCGAACCTGCTGTTCTGCTAAAACTATAGATACACACATCTCCTTTCTTCTCTGATTCACAACAGGAGTGGGATCCTTTACAAAACTGTCTTCTTTCTCCTGCAGTTCTTACCAAAGTCAGCCCATACACCTATGAACTGTAAAAAAAATATAGATTCTCAGCTTACTTGTGAACATAATTGTGCTTAACTATCCTCACTCAGGCTAAGCAACACATCACATTACTGTGTAGATAATCCTTGTAATATTCAGAGTTCTACTCAATGCAAATAAGGATGCAGACTTCACAACCTGACTATATTTTAGGGGCTAAAAGCCAAGCACAAAGCAAGGCAAAAAAAATAATTTCATGATGTTGGTGTATATTTATGAATCCCAGTGACTAGTTGAATGGCTAGCATAAAAACACACTCATGATTGGAAATTGATTGTATTTTTTTCAAACAGAGCTGGAGCTTTCCTGGGGTTTAACCTGTCATTTGCATAGGTTAATTTTAAATGGCAGTGCAAATTTAGCTTGAAAAGATAATTATAATATTTCACCTCCTTTCATCTCAGGTTATGTAAATGAGACTTTAATCTTTTTGCAGTTCATATTATATTAATAAGTAAAAAAAAAATCTTGATTTATGTTATGCTGTCAATCACTTGATAGCAGCGGACGCAAATGAAAGCATGTGGGTACAAATCAGGCTGATTTCCAACTATTCTCTTATGTCTTTCTTTTAATCTATAGGGTTATGGCACATATTCCAGATAAGGAAATGAACAGAGAGATAGTTTTGACAGGTATCTTGTTAGATTGATATGTCATTTTTATCAGTAGTAAATGAATTTGTCTCTCTCATAAGCAGACTATTTCTTAGACAGATTGTTCTTTATGCAGTATTTCACTGTCTAAGATTTCACAGCTCTGCTCAGGATCAAACACCTCACACATATACTTACAGTTGCTAAAAGTCTTCTTTACCCCACTCTATTTGGTTGTCCACAGTGAGAGTAAGGCCCAAACGATTTTGCTCTGGTTTCTCCCTTCCATTTTTGTACATGTTGTGGATCTTGCTGCACATCTCAGAGCTTCTGTGTATTGCAAGATCCCTCATAAACTGTTCTGAGAGTAGTACAACTCAGCTGGAGTCAGGATGGAGCAAGGAACCAATGACTTAGCTTTGCTTTCAACTGACACTTTTATTCTAAGGATGTGAAATGGATGAAAACAGGTCCAGTGCCTAATCATCACCATCAGGTGACACAGGTTTTTTACCTGTATGTAAACTTTGTTCCCCATTTCACAGCTGAAATGGTTTCTGGGCCTTGTGACCATCAACCTATCACAGCAGGAATCAATTCTAGGCAGTTAGAGATTTTCTTACTGTCATTTGATTTCTTTGTTCTACAAAACACAGACAAGGCCTATTTCCTTCAAGAGAAATATTGCAGAAATTATTTCCTACAGAAAGTCTGGAAAAGACCTTCTGCCTCTTTAGATCACTCCAGAATTCCCATTGCAACTTCAGAACAGATCCATGCAGTGAAACACTTCTGTCTCATTGAGCCCTATATTTACTCCTAGGAAAAGGTGTACTTGGACAATGGGATCTAGACAAGATGTGTCTCGATTCACACATTTTTTCTGTGGCACAAAGGAAGAAGATAGATGAGATCCATTTAGTCTGAAGAAATGTAAGTGGTTCAATGAGCAAAACAAAGACTTATTTTTATATGCCTAATCCTTTCTATTGGAATTTCATGTATAGAAGTACTTGTACATTGGTATCAGCAGCAGCCTAAGAATAATTTCTCATTTTACTATAAAACATCTCTTACCATTTAAAAAATACAGTTGTCCCATAGGCGTGGTTTCATCAGGCCTTAGTGCACCCATCTGTCACCTGAGATGTTTTTAACATTATCTTAATGCATAAATGGCAATACTAGAGAGTTCAAATAATCCTCTGAATGCCTAAAATTATTTGAATTCAGGCCATATTTTTCTTCAGATTTTCAAAGTCTATTGTTCTCTAAAACTAGTTTTTCACATTAAAGACTTCTCATTTTATTATCTCCATCAGCTCAAACCAAACCAAAGCCAATCAGAATTTTAATCCTTCTGATGTGTTGTAAAATAGCCCTTAATAATCATCATGTATTCCTTGAAAAGATTTCTCATTGAAAGGAAATGGTGGACTTTCTAGAGCTACGTAAGATAACCAGCACCTGAAAAGAAATCATCTAAGAGAAAAAAACTGTACAGACAGGTTCTCAGTTGCTGTAAATAAAAAATAACTTTTATCACTAGAAAATTTGGCTCATGATTTATGTAGGAACATTATCTAAGCCAGCCCTCATCCCTCTCATACACCAAACTCTGCCTTTCTATAGATTTCAAAGTGGTTTCTGTATCATTTTATAGATTTCAAGGAGAAAAGTAAGCAGAAATGCTGGAATGAGAAAGTCTTTTTTCCAGTACCTGGTTTGGATTGAAAGGAAAAAAAATCACCAAACAAATTTTTACATTGAATCAGAACATTTTTGATTACCATCAGACATTGTAGCTGGCATATATCCAAACTATGTCTGTAGTTTGAAATTTGTTTCTTAAAGTGCCTTTCCAAAGTAAGCTATCTTAAAATTTTCACAACGGTTTTCTAAAGGAAGTAATTTTAAAAAATGTAACATAATGTTGTGCTTCCTGACTGTGTGTGGGGAGGTTCCACCTAATTACTTTTCCTTCATTTTCTCCCACACATGTACAAATGCATGCAATCTTCCTCCCACGTTTTCATAAATGTGCAGTGTAGAATTACTGCTCTGACAAGAAAATAGAAATAATTAAGTCCTCTGCTTTACCACTAGATCATCCAGGTCACTTTCTACGCTTCACTTTCAGTGTAATAAAGTATTATTAGACACTTTGAACCGTTAAAATCAATAAAACTACTGCTGGACATAGCTGATATTACATCTGCAGGAAAGCATTTTTCCCCATTGAGAATATGAATCAGATTGTTATATTCTATTCTTCCCTCTCTTGTTTTCCCTGCTACTCACACGAAAGCAATGACAAGTTTGAAAAATTAAGTAGGGTTTTCCTTAGTTGCTACTTAAATAAGAAATTTTTTTTCTGAACACTAAATTGTGTGTGTTCACTAGACTTTGTCTGTCAGCCATGCAAAACAACCTAGTTTGTATGAAACCTCTTTAAAGGCCTAAAATTCAGTGTAGTGAAAAAATTGCCTTTTGCCTTCTCTTACAAGGTGAAACAAAGTACAAAAAATTAAAAGTTCAGCTTTGGTAATGACACTAAAATATTCAGGAATGTAAAAAGGAGAGCGCACGCTAGAACTTTACTCCATGGCTTGCAGAGAAAGTGTTTTACAGTAAAAGGTTGTTTTACTCGTGGGAATTAATCTGCTCTCTGTTTTTAATGTGTTAGATAGTCTACTCCAGAGTAGTAAAAGAGTAATTCTAGTACTGAAAGCATTTTCGTTATTTGTTTGTTCTCTAAAGAACAAATTACCCGTTTTCACCTGGGAAAATCTCACAGCTGAAAGGCTCAAACATTCAGTGGAACAGATTTTGCAAAGCAATGTTCATTCTTAGTTTCTTTTTTTTTTTTTTCCCAAGAAGAAATTCTTATTGCTCGGAATTATATCAAAAGGCAATCCTTCAAAATAAACAATCTTTTTTTGTGGCAGAGATTAAGAAAAATAAAATAAAAATTTAAGTATCTCTTTCATAGGAGCAGAGTCCCCTTTTTAAAATAAAAATCTATATCTTTTATGCTTATCACACAAGTTCTTTTCTTGAAGCCAATCAGGCTGTAGCTAATGTATTGAATAGGCACACGATAAGCAACTGTCGCTTTACTGAACTAATATCCATTAAACAAAATGGTCATAAGTGCATCAATCTAATGTAATAGCAAGAATGTCATTGAAATAGAAAGTTGTCACAGGATCAATGTCCCCTGCCTTGAAAATAAACATTGTGGTTTCGACTCAGCACTTATCAAGCAACAGGAGACCATTATCCTGTGATAACATCCTATTCTATTGACAGTATCTGTTAACTAGAGATACTCAGATAGCAAAATATCAGCTTTGTTCACTCTGAATAAAATAAACACTCATTTTACATCTGCTATACATAATTACCGGGTATGCATATTTCCCACAAACCTGAGTGACTGTAAAAATACAAAAACTATTCAAAAATAGTATACAACATATACTACTACTTGGATGGCCATTGATTGTACTTAAATGAGCAAGAGGTGTCAAAGCTATCAGAATTATAGCTACCTCCACATTGCTTTCTACTGCTGCCAAACCCTTCCCTGACTATTATTCTGTCATTTGCTCATCACATTGTTGAGCTATGATTTTTCCTTGGCTAACAGTGTAGTGACAGGACAAGGGGTAATGGGCATAAACTAAAAGAGGGAGGGATTTAGATTGAACATTAGAAAGAAATTCTTCCCTGTGAGGGTGGTGAGGCACTGGAACAGGTTGCCCAGAGAAGCTGTGGAGGCCCCATCCCTGGCAGTGTTCAAAGCCAGGTTGAATGGGGCTTTGGGCAACCTGGTCTAGTGGAGGATGTCCCTGCTGTCCTGGTTTCAGCTGAGAGAGAGTTAATTTTCTTCAAGAAAGTCAGTATGGGGCTGTGTTTTGGATTTGTGCTGGAAGCAGCGCTGATAGTGCAGAGATGTTTTTGCTGTTGTTGGGCGATGCTTACACAGAGCCAAGGACTTTTCGGCTTCTCGCACTGCCCCGCCAGTGGGATGGCGGGGGGTGCACAAGGAGTTGGGAGGGGACAGACAGGACACCTGACCCAAACTGACCAAAGGGGTATTCCATACCATATGACGTCATCCTCGGTTTATAAGGGGCTTGGGAGGAAGAAGAAGGGGGGCAGCTGCGTTCGCAGTGATGGCGTTTGTCTTCCCAAGTAACCATTACGTGTGACGGAGCCCTGCTGTCCTGGGGATGGCTGAACCCCTGCNCTCTTCCAATTCTCTCCCCCTTTTCCAATGAGGGGGACTGAGCAAGTGTTTATGTGGTGCCCAGTCAACGGCTGGAGTAAAACCACGACACCTGCCCATGGCAGGGGGGTTGGAACTAGATGATCCTTGTGGTCCCTTTCAACCCAAACAATTCTATGATTCTATGAACCCCTTGTTTTGAACTACCTGCCTAACATCTATTCTGACTATCATGTAGTCTGTGGGGTTTTTTGGGATAAGTAGGGTGAGGTGTGAGGACTGCTATTTGTTTTGGTTTTGAAGTAAAAACTTTTCCCAGATCTTTTCTAATCAGGACTGGATAACATTTTAATAAAAGAAGGATTACTGATCCTAGGATGGATAGATGAGGAGAAGGCAGTGGATGTGGTCCACTTTGAATTCAGCAACGCTTTTGACACAGTCTCCCATGGCATCCTCATAGCCAAGCTTAGGAAGTGCGGACTGGACCATTGGGTGGTGAGGTGGATTGGGAACTGGCTGAATGAAAGAGCTCAAAGAGTTGTGGTCAATGGAGCAGAATCTCGCTGGAGGCCTGAGGCTAGTGGCACCCCCCAAGGATCAGTGCTGGGTCCAATCCTATTCAATATATTCATCAATGACCTGGACAAAGGGGTAGAATGTACTCTCAGCAAATTTGCTGATGATAGAAAACTGGGAGGAGTGGCTGCTATGCCAAAGGCTGTGCTGCCATCCAGCGTGACCTGCACAGGCTGGAGAGCTGGGCGGAGAGAAATCTAATGAAATTCAGTAAGGGCAAGTGTAAAGTACTGCATCTGGGGAAGAACAGTCCCATACATCAGTACAGATTGGGGGCTGATCTGTTGGAGGGCAGCTCTGGGGAAAAGGATCTTGGCATCCTAGTGGACAACAGGATGACCAAGAACCAACAGTGTGCCCTCATGGCCAAGAAGGCCAATGGCATCCTGGGATGCATTAAGAAGAGCGTGGCCAGCAGGTTGAGGGAAGTTATCCTTCCCCTCTACTCTGCGCTGATGAGGCCTCACCTGAAGTACTGTGTACAGTTCTGGGCTCCTCAGTTCAAGAAGGACAAGGAACTACTGGAGAGGGTTCAGCACAGGGCACTGAGATGATTAAGGGCCTGGAGCACCTACCATATGAGGAAATGCTGAGAGAGTTGGGTCTGTTTAGCTTAGAGAAGAGGAGGCTGAAGAGGGTTCTTATCAATGCTTATAAATATCTAAAGGGTGGGCATCAGGAAGATGGGGCCAGGCTCTTCTCAGTGGTGTTCAGTGACAGGACGAGGGGCGATGGCCATAAACTGGAAAACAGAAGGTTCAACCTGAATGTGAGGATATACTTCTTCACTGTGAGGGTGACAGAGCACTGGAACAGGCTGCCCAGAGAGGTGGTGGAGTCTCCTTCTCTGGAGACATTCTAAAGCTGCCTGGACTTGTTCCTGTGTGATCTACTCTAGGTGATCCTGCTCTGGCAGGGTGGTTGGACTAGATCATCTCTAGAGGCCCCTTCCAACCGCTACCACTCTGTGAATCTGTGAATCTTCCTGCCACGAAGAGCTACACACAAGTCCCTCAGAAGTCATCAAATCATTGGAGCACTGCCAGACCTTTTACAAGCACCTGATGCATTTCCTAATTCCACCTGCCCTTCACAATTTAGTTACTAACTGACTTCATAGCTGAGGCTGCTGCCTGGTATGCGTATTACTCATTCAAGGCATCCTGACATTCACAAACTAGGACTTTGGCCTCCCCTATCCATTATCCTCTCACTCAAGAGTCCATAGGTATTCACTGACAATCATTATGTGCTGTCTTATGAGATCTTTGTTTTCTCCCACTTCTGTGTGATTTTTACACTCAGAAAAAAAAGAAAAAAGGTCTTAATCCCACTCCCTGTAAGTATGGAAATTGCTTAAAAAGTCATCTACTTTTCAAAGAAAAAGATCCACCTTTTTAGAGCCTAAGAAGCTTGTAACATTACTGTAAAATATAGGGTAACATAGGTTTGCCTATTCCAGTGACTTCTTAAGTTATTGCAAAATTACCACATATTTCCATCTTTGATTAAATAAAAATCATAACAGACCAGCTCTAATTACAGGCATATGATAGGCCTGTTGTCTAGGAGGAGTAACTACTACACAGCTTTTTCCTGTGTAGCTGAAGTAGCTGGTCTGCTACATATGGTCTAGAGTGTTGAAGTGGAACAGTTTTCCTTGTTGAAAGTTTGATGTCAGCTGTATTCCTCTGCATGCATAATGTCTTTCCTATATTACTCGTCAATATTCAAGCAAGTAACAGTTGCAGAAGTGGTGAATGAGGAGTAAATTAACTTAAAAAATGAAAATAAAAGCAAAAAAAGGGACATCTTGTATAATGAATTAAAAAATGATGGAGCTGGCTAAGCATCCTTCTACTCTGCTATATATGGGCAAGTTCTTTCATGCCAGCCCACATCACAATGCCACATTGCTGTATATGTTGCAGTTAAGCATGTTTGGCACTAGGATTTTGTCCTAGTTTTCTTAGCACTAGACAGATTGGAGCTTTCCTGTGAACTGGCTTAGAATGTACTGTGCAAGCTTTTGCCTTTCCTTCAAATTTCCATAACTGCTTGACACTTATTTCAGCTTTTCTTAAGCCTGCATGCTCCTTTGTTTTTTGTGTCCTTTGCTGCTACTTACTCCTGTTCTTCAACTCCCATGCAACACAAGCTATACTGTGGTCATCTGAGGCTCCACAGAACTTTTCTTCCTGGGATATTGATGTCCCATCAGCACTACCTAATCTCATGGCACAAGAGGTGTAGGCCTACCATCTGCATCTCACCATTTCAACTGGGTCCACACTTAGATGTCTCTTTCTTGGACTGTTTCAGCTAAATCTCCCCAAGTACCTTCAAAGAAAGAGGGAAAACAAGGCAGGAACAAAGAATAGTCCACAGTGTCAATGAATGAATCGTAAGTATTCTGTCCCTTAGAGCCTCCAATGAAGCAATGCTCCATGGCCAAAACAGAAGTCAGAGGCAAATACAGATTATCCTGTTCATACTGGAATCTCCACAAAAACATCAATTTAAATAGCGTCTTGAATTTGTTCTTGCCTTTTTTTTTTTTTTTTTGGTCTGGTTCTTCTTGCTGATTGGTCCTTACTATAGATCATAGCACGGTCCTTACTATCAATCATAGCAATTTTTATACTCTTACCAAGCAATATACATACATATTGATTAGATTCCACCTGAAGTTAAAACTTTACCATTGGAGGTTAATTACTGAATATATTCCAGTACATTTTTAATTATTCTTCAAGATAGTCCAGCCAAAGGAACAAATTTTGTTTCACCAGAGAAGAAAACATGCTCTCTCACAAGGCAGAGGGAAAAGGGTGGGTGTTGCTGGAATCAACCCACAGATGTAACAAATCTCATAACCCATGACTTACTCATCATTCTCGCATGACCCAGTGTATTCAGTCCCCTCAGCAAGTCACTAAGGAAACCAGCCTGATTGATACATGAAGCACAGTAGAACCTTCCCAGACATACGTGAGCAGAACATTTTGATGTTTCCCACTCCACAGAGTAACAGGGAGGATAAAAATGGTAAACTTCAACTGTTTCATACATTAGGGTACCATAATCTTACAAGTATTATTAGCTTAGTACAAGCTAATTTATGCATCCCTCCTGGGCCTTATTACCACAGAGGTACACAGAAGGACAAAAGGGTAGCTAAAACCTATGCAATTACATATATGCAAACAATTAGGGGCAAGTTCTGTTTGGCCTTTGTCAGAGCACACGGTAGGAGGTGCAAGTACAAGAAATACCTATACTCTTTGGCATATTTTCGTTTGGTATCTCTTATCTCATAGCAAAATTTAGCATATCAATGGTTATTAATATACACTAATACATAAAATGAGGTCATGGCTGCATTTTTGTTGTACATGGGTTTTTATTGATATTATGATTTTATAAAATTGGTAGAGAGCTAAAAAAAAAAATCAGAAATATTAATTAGGATTGTAAAGGAAGATTCCAGTGAAAATATTTCCATTTAGTTTTGGGTGGCAGAACAAAGGAAAAATTGTTTGGATTCACCAATGGATCCACCAGTTTCATGGTGGATTTTAGAACACTGAGGAAAATTTTTAATCATGTAATGCTGCTTCTTTTCCAGAAGGAGTTGCTTCTTGGAAAGTCCAGCTCTAAAATAATCAGTGGCTAAAAGGCTTGGCCATTCTTGCCTGGCTGTAAGTCTCTTATGTATCCTCTTCAGACCAGGGATTTCAGTCAGGGTTTCCCACATGAGATTAGTGCCCTTGCTGAACAGGCTGTTAGCTACCTTGAGGTAGATCTCTCAAATTCCTTCTTGGATCTGTTCTACTCCATAAAATTAAAAATTCATTTAACCACATCAAGAGGCACCCTGAGTTTGTATGACAGTGATTAGAGCACTTTAAGATGCAAGAAATTGATGTTAGAGTACTTGTTCAATGGAAGTTTGATTAGTTATTCAAAATGGAACAGCCCCAACAAGGGAAATGTATCCCTGGAAACGGTGCATGGCAGTAGAGGCACTCAGATGACTGAAGTTCAAGTCTGTAATTAGAATGAATTGAAACAAATTCATGTAGCATCATTTGCAGTGAATGCCCTAATGTTTTGAGCATTTCCTATTAGTGTGTACAGATGTGGTTCTCCCTGCTTTTTCATGAGTAATTTTGAAAGGTCACACCTTAATATTAAAAAGGAAACAAAACAATTAAAGAAAATTCTACAGCTTCTAATTCAGCTCCATTAGTCACTAAAGTCTGCCCTAACTCCAGACCATGCTCTTCAATATTACACTGCTAACAGAACCCATACAGCAAAATTCTCCATTCTGTTTCAGCAAGTTTATCATATGGTTTTAGTGGTTCTGCAACAATTCTGCTCAGTAATCAATCATGATTACTAGCTATATACAGTACACACAGCAGAAGAGATTAATTTGGGACAGCCTGGGATAGCATGCTAATTAGTGATATGCTGAAACAACATTTGTGCATGACTTCTTGAAACTGAAATTTTTCCATTGGCACAATTGCCTTACCCTTATGTATCTCACCTCACAAATGATGCACCATTTTGTCAAATTATTTGGCCTGTTATACCAACACAGTCTAGAAGGAGTCTGGTTTTGTCTGCAAAATTGGAATGACTTTATTCTTCATATTGTATACTGCTTTTCACCATGTTTCTTAAATATTAGTAGAAACTTTCTGCTTTTTAAATCCAAATGGGCGAGCAATAAGTTTTCATGTTATTATTATACTTAATAAAGTAGGATACATAGTAGTATCTTAGTAGTCTTTTGCTGTAGTACATATTAATCATGTCTGTCCCAATATCAAGAAATTTTGTAACCATATTTTTGGTGATGTTGAGTCACTTTAGAGAAAGGAAATCAGAGCAAGAGTGAAAAATGAAAACTCCAGCACCAGTGGCAAGTTCAAACCTCTACCATTCCAGGAAAAGCTAAAACCAAAATCCAGCAACGAGTTTGATTTGTTGTTTGGGTTTTTTTTCATTTATCATCTCTCAGGAACAAAGGCTGATCATGAAACTACTGAAGAGAACAGCACAGCACAAGTAGCCATATCCCAAAGGCATTAATAGACTGAAGAATCAAGAACTACTAGCTCACTGGCTGCGTGAGCAAAACAGCAGGCCTTACGCAAGCAGCGGTTATGTACACTACAACATTTTCCTTGAGATAAGGGCTATTGGCCTGGATTTCTCAAAAAAAAATATTGAAAGAGTGCCAGAGCAGTCTTACTGTAGGATTTCATGCAATATCTGGCTGAATTGGTACTGCTGGATTACATCCTAAACTGTGCTGTAGTGTTTCCATTTCGCTCCTTCACCAATGGTCATAATGGACTATATCCAGGACAGTGGGTTAGAGCTCGGGACTTTCTGGTCCTGAATAAACATGCATTACCAGAAGAACTACACCCGCTTGAAACATGTCAGAAGACACAAGAATTAGAGCTTATAAATGAAATTGCTTTATAGAAACTTGCTTAAAGTGTACTTATTTCTGCTGGAAAAGGTGTTGCGTCAAAAGCAAGTTACTTAGGGTTTTTTTCCTCAATTTTGCCCCATTTTGTGCATGACAGAGGGAAAGAAGGGTCTTTAAATTTTAATTCCTTTCCTCAGATTCCTGCATTTCTCCTTCAGAAGAAGGAAAATTCAAAACTCTGAGAAATTCATTTTCACATTTACCCTGCCCCCCCCCTTTTTTTTGGAAGGGGGAAGAAAAATATAAATTTTCTCTGAAATTAGAAAGTTGTGAAAAATAAAAATGTTGAAAATTTTCTAAAAATTTAAACAGTCAAAATTCAATTTTTCTTCTACAATTTTTAATTAAAACTATATCAGCCCTCTCTCCAGGAAAGATACAGAGCAAGAGAAGTCAGCTACTGAGTCCAAAATAGCTCCTGCAATTTCACATAAATGAAACAAAACCTACTAAACTTTAAATGGAGTACTTTGGAGAAAGAGTCTTGGACATTTTAAGCCATTGGTTCAACATTCATCGATGCTAAATATATGTATTGTCTGACCTACTGGCATAACAAATGTGATCTGGATCAAGTGCAAGCACACAATTACATATTTCTCCAGCCGCCCACACAGCAAGCAATACAATGCTTATGCCAAATCTGTGCCTGCTGTGGGAGGACAGACGCTAAATGACTGAACAAGAACTGCTGAGACAGCAGAGTGAGCTTATACTGTTTCTGTGCTTTAGTCTACATTTGAGCAATTTTTTATTTGTTGCTCTCCACTCGAAAGCCAGATTTACGTTTTTGTGGAGCTGCAGCCTGAGGCGCTCTGTTCATCACATCAGATAGCGCACACATAATCAGCAAATTATTCCTTTTCAGCATCTACTGAGATGGCCACCTTTGGAGAGAAGAGATACCTAGTCCTAAGGCACATTCAGTGCCTGTCCTTTTATTGAGACTGTTAACAAAGAGCAATTACAATCAGTTCTGACAATGCCTTTTGTGGTGCTGATGACCATCAACTAGAAAATGGT
This sequence comes from Psophia crepitans, assembly GCA_013399095.1. NCBI lineage: Eukaryota > Metazoa > Chordata > Aves > Gruiformes > Psophiidae > Psophia > Psophia crepitans. The sequence continues at coordinate 356,805 of VWZZ01006795.1, forward strand.
CTGAGAGCAAAACAGTTGACGGAATTCAAGCAACTATTTGAGAATGGTTTTCAGACTAATTTCATTCCAAGGTCAACTTGGCCCCTTCCTGATATTTCTTCTGTACTATTTTTGCACAAAATGCTTTGATACAGGTTTGTTCAGTTTTTAAAGTGAGCTTCTGCAGTACCCGCCCACTTTTCATCAGACTGAAGGCATGATCAACCTAGTATTTATACACATCTCCCCCATCTTCCCTACTTACCCTAAAAGACAGACAAGTTTTTCTAGAAGTAATGGAATTAACCAGAGAAAAAATCTGCAATTTCCCAGTGCAATTAAACATGAAAGCAAGCCTCAGCCTTCTGCTAAGTAACTATACTGTAGGCAATCACTTGCACACAAGTTAACTTATTCAAAGGGTCCTTCTACGTGGTTCGCAGTGCATGAAAGACACAGCTTCAGCAGCTATCCACTTGATGCAGAACGCGAGTAACAGCCCATGGATTAAAGTTTCCTCAATTCATTATCTGTGCTCAGAAACACCCAGGCACCTCCAGAAGGCATCTGCCTACTGAACTGTAAGCATGACCATCGAGGCATTCTGAAAAGATAAGCTAAATACAATAGAAAGTACAGAGAATGGTTTCAGTTCTACAATATCGGGCTCTTGAGCAAAACTGGAGGTGCAAATTCATCTCATCTAAAATTTAAGGGTTGAAGAATACAGAAAACACATCACCACCATAGTTGGTGGGTTTCTGTAATACTGAATTAATTAGAGTTACATAATTTTCATGTAGTAGTCATTAGTCTTCTGCTTAAGTGTCTATTCTAAAACCGCATATCAGGTACAACATATGGCTTTTTTAAAAAAAAAAAAGAAAAACAGACAAAAAATTTAAACTGAGGTGTGATTTCAAAGTACACAACTCCTAATGCTTAGAGATTCACTGTTTGGCCTAACACAGTGCCAAACTTATGATGGACAAATCCTATTGAATAGTTAACTTCCATCTGTATTTCCACAATATCAGCAAGGCACAGAAACCATCCATTCCCTTGAGAATTTATGGAAAATTTCCGTTTATTATCAGAGACATGAAAAACACCTTGAGTAAAGAAAACCAAAATAATAACGCTAAAGTAGAGCAACTTAGCACTCTGCTTCTGCCTTACAACTAACCAACCTCAGCGTGAAATGGTGGAAATCAGAGAAACATGCATTATTTTCTGAGTTAAAGCTGGTATTCCCACAACTTTTTCATTACTCTTAAAGTATTTTCAAAAAAAGACCAACAAATATTTCCCTAGTCTATGGCTGACAGAAACCCGACTACTGAATTAATGTAGTTTATTTTCCGTTTATTCCCCTGCAGATTTTTTAGATGTCATCTTACAACAGTGCTGGAGATTTTTTTCAAAGGTGCAAGGTAAAATGGGATACTTGCTTTTCCATGAAAATCCATTTTATTTTAATATCTAACACCTATTTGCTTATATAATATATAGTCTATTGACACTGAACATAATGGCCTGTAAGAGAAGGCATTTTGCCTTAGCTTTCACTTACTAGATTTTTTCCTACTTTTCATAACTTAATAATGTATTGTGCTCTTAGTAGTCTTTTTTGCTACCACAAAAGCATCCATAAGCAGAGGTGTAATTTATTGGCTTATTGCCCAGTGTTTGAAAGTGTTCTCACCTGTATTAAAAATGTAGAAGTCTGAATTAATTTAATAAGAATTGATTATGAGTCACTTGAAGGTTTTGAATATCACAACCTCTCTAGCAATTCAGGAGTCTAATTTTAGACTCTCCCTCCTTTGGGCAGGGAGGATGCAAAATGCTTGGTAAAAACATATTGTGTAACAGAAAATGATGAAGTTAGCTAAGGTTTCTTGAGTGTTGAGATATATGCAGAACACAGCTGGTACTTTGCTACCACAAAGTTATTGCTGAAGTTAACAAGCAAGTACACATCAAGAATTTCAATATTACCAGCATATTCGCTGACTTCTGCATTTTACCAGAACTCAATCTTGATTGAAGATGCAGCACAGCTTTCCGGTTTTTTTTCCCCCTCACAAAGAACATTCACCCTCATTGCCCCTCCCAAGATGAGGAAGAAAAAACCAAAATCTGGAACAACATTTCTGAGCATAACTATGGAGAGACAATTACTCTTCCATTCCAAAGAAACTGGGAGATTTAGGGTTAGAGTCATTGCCTATGATGTGGGAGATGGAAATTTGGGCTGTTGCTGGAAGGCCAGACTAGGTACTTGAATTTAAGTTTTCTACATCCCCATTAAAGTGTACATGAGTAATAGAGGATTTTATTGTACATGTACTACTTCACACATGAAAATCATGTCAAAAATATTTGATCAACCAAGGCAAAAGAGAACACAAGAGTGAGGAGATAATTTCTAATCCAAGACTAATGGCAGATAACAATAGTCCATTTCACAAAAATGAAGACTCCAAGGCAATACTTGTTTACTCACCTGGATATGCAGTTTGGAGTTAGACCTCATTAAAACTATGCACAGATCTGAAATATGAACCTGTATGGGGTATGTGCATTGGACTGACAGCAATGTTAGTTGGATGTTACGTTTAAACTAGCATTAGATGTTTCACTTGGCACTAGATTTTACACAGCTATATTTCTACAAAAATAAGATGTTTTCAAATATTTTTATAAAGCTTTTATTGCTATGATAGAATTTTTGTAACCTGCACCAAGTCTTTATTATTTTGAGGAAGAGAGCTATAAAACTGCTGGGTTTAAAATCAATTTATTCTCAAGTCATCTTCCACTAGCAATTGCAACCTTGCTCACTGTTGCCTTCAGTTCAGTACTTGCATTTCTATAGGAGTTCCTGCAAAATGCACTTTTTTCCCCCCATTCGCAATTACAGGTTTCAGAAAGAAAACTACGCTGACAAACTGACACTAGAGAGACCTTTTAGCAAGTTATCCCAGAAAGGGTCAGCTTTAGAGTCTGAAGTACTTAGAAATGTATTGTACATGCCTCTACCATCATAATAACTGAGAACACTGCTGCTGGGTATAAAATCCATGGTCTTCTCTGATATTAGCCTTCACAGTACTCAAAACAGTACATTGAATGCCATTTGTGATGAAGTGCCGGTTGGAAGTGGAAGGAACAGGAATAGGAGTGCTCAGGAGCTGATGAAGCCTCCCACAGGGGGAGGGCGGAAAGCCTCACAGATACACAGATTAAAATGGAAGATCTACAAACATGATATTCTACCCAGCTAGTATCTACAGTGCTCCGGTGATAATAGGCAGGAAGATCCCAGACATCTCTGCCACACAAAGGAAATGCTTCTGAAGATTGTGCAAAACCAGTTGCTATACTCTTCATTTGAGGGCGGAGCCTTTTGCCCACTGCAGTACTTTTGCAAGTGGTCAAGGTGATATGCAAAGAAAAGTCTACATTTGGTAGTTTACCCTTGTAAAATTTTTCAATCACATCTTAAGAAACACAGTGAAGTCTATGGCGGAAAAATAAAAGATGACTCAGTATCAAAATCTAGCCTACAAGCCTATTCTAGGGCTAGAATTTGAAGCAGGATCCTCAATCCCAAAAGTCATTGCCCTCCTCACTACTCTGGTGGCTATTCTGTGACAATGCCTCTTTCTCCCTCTAGTTTAAACCTGAGATAACTTCCTGACAATATTTTTGACAGAACTTACGCCTCTGTTCTCTCTTCCATTTATTATGCCTCCACGTAATACTAGCTATGCTTTGAACCACAGAGATGAGCTCACATGTAAGCATTTTGTTGACAGAGACATAATAAGTAGTTTAGAAGAATTTGTTTAAGAAGGAAGGTACACATTTAATTTTCATACTCAAATACTATGCTTCTTAAAAAGTCATTCCAAAGATTTCAGATTGTTTCCAGAATAGCAAATACCTTCCCAAACTTGTAAAAAGTATCAACTTTGCCTTTGTTGTGAAAGACAAAGTGAGGTACAAACACAAAAGGGCACAGCAGATTAAATTGGATCCATTTCCTATCCGCTGGAGGCGGAGTCCTATCCCCTCCTGTTGGGGAGCTCTGTTTTGTTTTTAGGATTAGCAGTTTGCCACTGAGATAACATTAGAATATTAAAGTGCAAGAGGCTACCTACCCTATCAAAATGTTAAACTTCTTGCAAAAGTTTCTAAGAAACCACCACGACAATGAATTCTTACCTGTACAGTGTAGTACAAAATTCCACTGATATTCATCAGTGTAAGTAAATGGATTTCAAGTCATTGCTTTTGAGCATTAGTTCATCAGACCCAGACATTTACTTGGTTCTTTCAGAGCTTAAGTACCAGTGGGAAATGAAAATTCTGACACTGAAATGTGCAAGATGGTTTTTTCAGCTCAGATGTATTTCTGTTCTCTAATTATTCCAAACTCTCTATTATACATTTTCATAATAAAACCAAAATAAAATACAAAAAACCCAAACAAACAAAATCCTACCAGCTAAGGAACAATAATACCATAGGGGGAAAAAAAAAATAAAAAAAAAAACTAACTAGAAAACAGCTTCCACAAATTGGAATGCTAATTAGCTTCAACGTAATACAACTTTGAAAAGATCACTGCGGTTAATAGACTTCATGTGAAGAATTAAGTAAAGTAGTCTCATCTTTCATGTGCTGGGCACTGGAAACTGAGACCAAATATTCTTACCTTACCTTCCTCCCCTTGAGCAATTTCTGTAGCAAGAGAAATAAACATGGAGAGGCCTGAAAAGAGGTTCCATGTTAGCAATTGAAATCTTTTCTCAAAACCTCTTATTTCACAATTGTATTTGGTAAAGGTTGATGGATAATAAGACAAGCAAGGAAAAACATGGACTGTATTGCTGTGGGCACTATCTGAAGAGAAAGAAAAGTCAGTGAGTACCTAGAAAGCAGTGAGGATAGGAAGAAAATTATGTCTCAGATACAAAGTTTCTGTTTGATTGGTTTTCTGTCAGTTATGAGGGGAAAAAAAAAAAAAAAAGAAACAACTTACTAGATGTGAACTGATGCAACTCACAAGGTAGCAACTTCCAAAGGGCCCAGTTAATTCAGGAACTCCCTTATAAAAGGGCACTCTGTGAGTATCACTGTAAGAAAGCATTGGGGATGCATTCCTGGCCAGTTACAACTTTTAAAATAATTAACTACCTCCATCATAAGGTCAGCACTCAGAATCTGGATTGTCTCGCTACCTCTTCATCATCTAATGCCTAATATTTTCTGAACATGGACTGCTCTTGCTCCGGAGGCCCTTGGCTTGCTCTTTCTAATGACTGATTTTATCATGGAGCAGGGGCAGCTGCTTCCAAAAAAATCGACTTCTAGGGAGCCTCACTGACCAAACAAGTGAGCCTACCAGAGTGCGTCACAATTCTTCCCTGCCCAAAAACCAGCTCTTCCTTTCTTCCAACATAAGATCAAAAGATAGTCTCCATGTATGCCTAGGACATATCATAATTATACACATTCAGCAGCATAAAAATAGATTAAAGTACATGACAATGGCTATGTGTACATGTACCCTACACCCCCTTTCTCAATTTGTCTAGGAAGTTCCTCTATCATAGATAACGTTTTGAAGTTCTGCATGTTTCTGAATTTTGACAGTTTTCTCCCCATTAAGGATCTGATATTTATCTGCCCTTGACATTACAGACATCAAACTTTTTTCAAAAATTGTTAAAATTACAAGTGTTCACCAGCATAGTGTTTCTGGTTGAGTTACAAACTGTATGAAATTGATAGTATAAGCTGCCAGTTACAGAAGACCACGCAACTTAAATGTGTGTATCAGTGGAAAGATGCATGATTTTATTCTCTATTTCTAAATTAAAAAGCTTAATCATAATAAAATAAGTGACTGAGCAATAAGATTAGAGTAGAGTTCTCAGTTCAGCTATTTTTGTTTTGATACTCAGTTCAGTCACTTTTAACAGCTGGCGGAAAATCTCTACATCTAAGAGCAATATCTGAGCTCTGACACTATTCTAGTGACTGTAACTTCCCAGCCCCACCAAACACACTTCCCATTCTCTCAGGAATAGCCTCCGCCTCCTACAGCAGCAACAGCCTACTTCCTACATCCTCTAAAGTGAAATGCTGGTCACGCTCCTCACACCAGTTAATCCTACATCCTCTCTGTGAAGGATAGTGCCCTTACTGGGATAGGACAAAGTTAAGGAAACAATCTCAAAGTTCAATACCTCAAGAGGATGAAGTCATGGATGACAACACTTAGAGAAAAACCCATTAAAGTGGAAAGCATCTATACACAACTGTAAACATAACTGCAATTAGGTACCTATATATGCTGTGGCTGTTGCCATGAGCTAAGCTTCTAAAAAACTGGAGTAGTCTACAGAGACCAGCAGCCATTTTAATTTCATTTCAGTGAAGACTGTGAAGAAAGGAAAAAAAAAAAAAAAAAA